>JANHGN010001916.1:9368-21981 GCA_024605025.1 Megaceryle maxima
CCCATCCCCCCTTGTGCTGTCCCAACAGGCCCTGCTCAAAAGCCTGTCCCCATCTTTCTGCCAGGCCCCTTCAAGTCTTGAAAGGCCCCCAGAAGGTCTCCCCGGAGCCTTCTCTTCTCCAGGCTGAATTGTGTTACCTTCCTCACCCAAGCTGCTGCTCTGGGTCCTGGGTTACACATTTAAATCAAGATACCTGATCCTGGGGGGAGATCCCAGTCCTGGAGCACCACTGCGCATCGTGATGGGTTTTTTTGAGCTTTTGTTTTTAATGTTTCTTTTTGTTTGATAATGTCTAACCTTGGCTGTTGGGGGGGAGTTCAGCCTGCACAGGAGGAGAGGAGGGACGAGCAGGAGCCAGAGAGCAAAGACCTCGGGGGCAAGGAAGGAGAGGAAGTGAAGGAAGAGTGTGCCAAGCCTGAGCTGAAACAAGAGACTGCGGAGACCAGAGCAGAGAAGGATTTGAAAGCTGTCCAGAAAGCAGTAAAGAAACACAGGAACATGTACTGCAAAGTCGTCTTGCTGGATGACACCATTTTTGAGTGTGCTGTGGATGTAAGTACTTTTGGGGGTTGTTTCTGCTTTGCCTCTTTTCCCTTCCCCTTCTACTTCCCTTGAAAAATCACCACAAATGTGATTTATTAGGGGTCTGATTTGCTGCCAGTGAGTTACATGACAGACGTGACTCCAGAACTATCTTGATGTAAGCTGTAGCAGCTTACTTAGTGTGTTGTAAAAATATCTGGGTGCCAAGGAATTTTATTCTTTTTTTTAATTGTTTTACAATTTCCAGGGTGCTTTACTTTGTAAAGGTGGGGGAAGTTTGGGCGGGGGGGGGGAGTTACCTTATTCACTGTTCATCTTCTCTCTCATTTGTATCCCAGACTAGAGTTTAGGTTTCGTGACAGGTTGGGGTAGTCTCAATCTTCTGCCCCTTTCCATTGAATAAAAGGGGTTGTCAAATCCATTAGTACTTTTGTGTTCACCCCAAGGTAGCTTTGCCTATCAGGCTGCTGGCCAACATCGCTCCTGGAGTTTGGATGTAAAGGCAAACGTGCTGTGTTTAGCCTGCAGTTGAATTTATTTGCAGTAAACAATTTAAAATTGCCATGTTGACTTAAGAGCCCTGAAAACCCCTTCGTCTGAGAGCTTTTCTTCTGCTTTATTTTGTGCATTCTCTCACAGGGCTCTCTTGCTGTCAGGGCAATAAAAAGCTCGCAGAAATCCCCATTTCAGTATTGAGGGACTTGTCCGGAATATTAATAATCCGGTACTTATCATGCGAGGATACTTCCATCAGCTTGTTTTTCCCCAGTCCTGCTGGCTAAATGGGCCAGGAGAGGGTATCTGGGCACAGAGCTCCTTGTCAAAGCAGTTACCTTGGGTGATCCTGAGCAAGTAGGTCAGTGCCGGCCGTTTGTGTAACTCTGTGATTGCCTGGGATCAGCTCACAGCAGCACTGTCCCCATCGCCATCCCTTGTGCTGGGGGTTTCCGTGCAGCCCTCGAAAGGGGAGCTGGTCCCCACAGCGATGGTGGCACCTTGCTCTGGCTTTGGGTGGGAGTTTGCTGCAGCAGTGCCTTCGAGTGCCAGCAGGCTGCAGGGATGCTGTCGGTGCCAGGGCTGCTGTGGTTGGTCCTGAGTAGGGCAGGACGTTGGAAGTCTCCTTCTGTGGTTCCAGGGCATCATGGTCAGCGCTGTGGAGAGGATTAGGAGGGGCTGTGCTGTCAGTGATACCCTCTTGACTTGACAGGTACCTTTGGCTTTGACACCAGTATAATCCTACTCTAGCAATGAGGATTTAACTGAGAAGGAACTGCAAAGGTGTAGGCAAAGACCAGCAGAAATGCCTTTATCCAAGAAGAGTAAGTGCATCCAGGCACCCTTTCCAGCTGACAGACATGGAAGTTTTTTAATCCCTATATGTCTACTTACCAGTTCCTTGAGAAATCCAGGTTAACACATGTACCACGTTACTCAGAGAGTCATAGAATCATGGTTTGGGTGGGAAGGGACCTTTCAAGATCATCTGGTCCAACCCCCCTGCAGGGAGCAGGGCCATCTGCAACCAGAGCAGGGTGCTCAGAGCCCCGGCCAACCTCCCCTGCAATGGTGCCAGGGCTGGGGCAGCCACCACCTCTCTGGGCAGCCTGGGCCAGGCTCTCCCCACCCTCAGGGTCAAAAATCTCTCCCTTCTCTCCAGTCTAAATCTCCCCCTTTTAGTTTAAAATCATCACCCCTTGTCCTACTGCTACAGGCCCAGCTCTCTTTGCACCTAGAAAATATGGACAAAGCCCTGCTCAGACTGAGATCTTGGGAAAAAAAAAAAAAAGGCCATTTTCTCCTGCTGATCCCTGTAGCCCCAGCAGGCCCTGATCTTCATCAGGACTCCAGCTTCTGGCATAATTGAGTTACAGATTAATGTACTGAATGCAGGATACTGGACTCCAGTTCAAGTGGAATATATTGTAATGCATTAAGTGTTTCTCTTCAGATAAATAACTGAAGAAGATGTGTTTCCATTATTTGTGCATGCCCTCATACAGAAATGGCAGAAGGCCTGGGACAGGATTACATTCTTTTTAAATTCAATAAACAAATGTATAATGACATTTTCTGGAACCATCCTGCAGAAAAGAGCAGAGATTTGCCTCTCTAAACTCCAATGCTGGTAAGAGACACCCAGAAAAAGCTTTTTTTCTCCAGGCTTCAAAGCAAGAAGAGAGTTTTATCCCTACTCTCTTCCTGAACATCAGCTCTGGGTGAAGCCCAGCAGTCCCACTGGTCTGGGATCCTCCATTTGGGTCCAAATGCTTTTGCTCCAAGGACAGAGTAGAAGGTCCCCACATGAATTTAGTCCCCCACCAGCTCTGGGCAGGCTGTGTTCTCAACAGAGCATTCAGTGGTTAGGACCATGAAGAGGCAATAGGGACTGATTCCTGCACCAGGAGAATTGAATTAACTATGCAACTCTGAACACTCTAAATATAGGTTGTGCTTTATGGAGAGAGAAGAGGCAGAGAGATCCTCCGGTGAGATACAGAACAGAGATTTCAGCAGCACAGCCTCTGAAGCAGCAATACATTCAGCTGCCAGAGGCATCTCCAAAAACAACTGCTTCTTGGTGGGAGAGAATAACAGTCAACAGTGATCACCTGCCTTGTGTCCAGTTATATTCATGAGCATCTGTCCCTTTTTCCTTGGAAAAAGGCCTTGCTGGCCTCAGGAAAGAAGGGAAAACCCTGTTTGTGATTCTCACATGGGAAATTGCATGATATTTCAGTTTAAACCTCACATTCTTGGGGTCTCCTGGAGAAAAACTTCATGGCATACCCTTGGCCTCCCCTTTTCTGTTGCATACAGGATCTTGGACATCCTGCCTGCCTCTGCCTGCAGCAGAGGTGTGCTTGTGACCCCCCCCCCCCAGTGCTGCCTGCAAAGCTCTTACAGATGAATGACAAAGGCGAGGGAATTGCAATCTCTGGAAGCTTTCCTACATACTTTCAAACACTGCCGAAGATCAGAGCAGCAGCAGCATTGCCACCACTTTGAAATCCCTCCTCTCTCATCCCAGGGCACCAGGGGCGGGGGAGAAGCAGAGCGCTGGACACAGCAGACTTGCTTTGCTCTGGCAAAACCCCTTCTGTTTTCCTTCAAATCTTTCAGCATAATAAAGTAATGCAATTCAATAGAAACCTAATTCATAGAAAATCACCAGAATTAGTGAAAATGCTTAGCTGGGCACAAGGCATTATGCCCATACCTGATAACTGGGGGTCAATACATTTCCATACATAGCAAAAATGCAAACTATTGAGAGAAGTGCTCCAGGAATTTGCAGTTCAAATTTACAGATGTAATTCGATGCCTGGTACCTGGCTGAAGGGAGCTGGGAATCTGAGCCATTTAGTTGATTCACAAGCCCTGTGGCCATCACCCTCAGGTGCCAACCAAGAACTGAACCGTGCAGTGGCCAAAGGACTTATCTGAGGTCATTGGGAGATTCTGTGACAGAACATGAGCTTTTTGACCATGTTAACATACTACAAAGGTTTGTGCTTTCATGCAACTCTGAGCACAGCTGCAGCCTTCCCTGATAGCTCATTTAGGAGCAGTAATTTTCCTGGTGAACAACAGACAGATGTATTTTCCTTGCGGTTATGATCACACTTGTAGGTGATGGTAATAAAACAGCCGTAGTTGTATTTCAGCCGGCTGAGAATCAGGAGAAGGTACTCAAAATGAGACATATTTGCCTCTTGTGCAAGTCTTCTAGGAAGATGCTCCAGGTAAGACAACAGTGAATTCCCACATCTGGCAGGGCCTTTGCTGACAGAGAGGCTGGCCCTTTCCAAATCACCCCGTAAACAAGAAACACTGGCTGTGGTGGTGAACTGGGGGCCACAGCAGAGTGATGGGTTTCAGTGCACGTACAGTTTCTTCAGACAGTTGTGCTGAAGGTGGACAAACCGGTGCCAGCATCGTCTTGGTAGAAACTAATTTTATACAATATCTTAGCATTCCTCTGACAGGGATGAGGGCAGCAAGGATGAAAGCTGGAGAAGTGCTACCTGTGTTGTACTACTATGGAAGGACAATAACGCATGGTAATAGAAAAGAAAATTCCTTAGCATGCTGCTGAGATGCTGAGGGGTAGCAAAGCTGATCATCACACTCCTCACAGGGCATCACAACAGGCTCAAAGTCCCTGTCCTTACCTCCCAGGCAATCCAGGTTGCAAATGCTTAAAAGACTAGCTAACATCTGGGGTGATGAATGGGGCTGACAGAGAACTCCTTGATCCCACCAGTAAAGGCAGAGAGTCTCTGGGAGGGAAACAAGTTTTCTTAGGGGAAGAAAGGCTGAAAAACAAGCTCTCTCTCAACATGGGACCAAAGCAGACTTCCCTTGACCCCAGTCCAAGGAGAAGAGACATTTAGCCAACACACTTCCTGTACTCCAAAGGTAGTACAGCCACTACAGCTCCAGTAAGCTGCAAAAAAAGCAACTCATAAAAAATGAAATAAAGCTTAAAAATGCCTGGAGAACAGCTCTGGAGAGACTCTACATGGTCTTCACCAGGGAAAAATGAGGAAAATTCTTATGGCACTGAAGTTGTCTCTTTTTTTTTTTTTTTTGGCCTCTCACAAATAATAAATCCTGCAAAGGAATGGATTTGGAAGAGAAGCAGTTTCCCTGAAGTCTGAAGTTGTTTACTGAGCAATTGTGTCATTTCCAACACTGGAAGCAGTAATGGGAGAAGCAGAGCAGAAATTGGTGAAGCTGCAGCCACGTCCTGGCAGGGCAGGAAGAGCCACATGCTTGGGGTCTAGGGCTACAGTGGATCTTGTCCACCACCACCGAGGACCCTTCCCACAGTGCACCCTCATGATCAACGTAGCTGTAAAGCAGCTGAGACAGTGACAGCTTTCAAAAGGGGGAAGGAAGCCCTCCCCGTAATCCTCCAGCTAAGCTGTCACATCCAACCCTTTTAGCAAAGGCCGTCTCACACCATCTGCTAGACAGCAGCTAAATCTGTGCCCAAACACGCTCCTCTGCGTAGTCCTCCAAGATTCAGGAGCTAGCAGAGGACTGGGAGGAGAAAGATGCTTCTGGGGCAAACCTGCAACCTTTCACCTGACCCTGAAGGGTGCTTCACAACATTTTAAAGTAGATTTATCTGTGAAATTGAGCCTATTTGGAGCAACATCTGAGGCAGAACAGAGTCCTTCTTTCCCTCTTTCTCCACCCTTTGTCTCTGCTGGCTAATGCCACAGGCAGATCTGAGCAAGCTCTCGTTGCTTCCTCCCTTTCTCAAGCTCTTGTCCCATCCACAGTTGAGATTCGATCTGTCCCCAGAGCACAACTCAGACAAAGAAAAGCCAGCAGCAGTAGCAGCCAGGACACATCTCCCTCCTCCTGCCAAGGCCTGCATGGAAACCCTGTGTAGCAAAATACAAGATGAGAGACAGGAGAACCATTCCTAGAGGAGCATCACTGTGCTTTAAGAGTGGGTTTGCTCTGATGTAAGTTATAGGAAAAAACCTAAAATGAAACAGAAAAGAAGAGCAGGGGTGCCTCAGTCAGGTCTCAGCACCCAAAGGGATCATTGATCCTCAAAGCAGGAGCAGCTCAGAATGAAGAATCCAACAGCAGGTTAAAAAAGCTCAAGGCTTGTGGGTTTTTTTCTGCCTGTCTTTCCTTCCCAAGCTTTGTCTGGTTTGACTCGTGGGATATCGCACCTCTGACAGGCCAGACCCAGGTGCAAAAGAGCCAGTCCAGTGACGTGCTCACAGGTTATGCCTTGGGCTGGATCATCATTAAAAGCATGTTAAGTTGAACTCAAAATATATCCTAGTTTCCTGATCAGCTGTGTGTCATGAATGACATCATGTGATCAGAGGAGCATCTCCACCTTACCGGGAGGCACAGGAGTGTTCTAAAGGTTGTATCCCCAGCTCATCATGAGATAAAGGTTTGGGGTGTGAAGGTGAAAAATCTGCTTCTCTGTATTTGACTTTATATCAATCTCACACATATTACCCATACTTCATGTCATCTGTCAGCGCAGGCTCATCCAGCCTGTAACAGCCTCCATATTACTGAGCAATTTCCCTCTCCTACTGCAGGTTCTCCCTGTGAAACCCAGAGATGGTATGAACAGTACATTTAAGCTGAGGGATAGTCTTTTCCAGCCAAGGCTTAATCTCAGTGCAGGACACATAAGAAATAACATCAATAAAAGCAATTTTTCTCCCTTTCCGCATTACTGAAACAGCAGAGATCGTGCTATCAAATCGACATGACAACTCTGGCCAGAAAGTTGAGACAGGATGAGAGGAGAAGGAGATTAAAAGGGAGAAAATCTGGAAGTATTTCTGCTGAATTTGCTGTAAAAATGCATCAAAGTAAATTGCGATGAGCCCACATCTTCAACACCTTTCAAATTCCACAAGGTCGCAGCCACCTAGACAGCCAGAAGCCAAACGGACATGAAAGATTTCATTATAAAGCACAGAGCTGCTCCATAGAAAGTCTGGGTTTGCTCCTGCAGTGAACCTGGACTATGCAATTAGTTTTATCAAGCTGAACTCCCTCTGCCTGTGTCACATCAGGTGCTGATGAGTCCCCTGGCCTGAGTCCTTGCCATGGGGTAGGTAGTGCCTTGGAGGAGCTCGATAACTTCATGGCTAAAGGTACTTCCCCATGTACCCACAATCAGAGGAACAGAATTTTCCCATCTTTAGATAATTCATCTTCTTATGTGCATGCTTTCACCATTTGTTCTTTCACTTGCTTAATCTTTTACAGAAGAATCACTCTTCTCTCTCCAGATTCTCAGTCTGGGTTTGAATTTTCTTGGGCGTGATGGCCAGAGCTGGACACCATTTGGAGCAGCTGATTTCACTCACTGCAATGGACTTCCAGTGCTTCTTTCCCTCCCTCTCAGAGCAGAACATGCTACCAGGCATTACTAACAGAGGGGTCACAGAATACTTCTGTCCTGTTTATTCCTCACTAAGGATCCATTGCAGGATAGAATCATAGAATTGCCCTGGCTGGAAGAGACCTTTAAGATCCTTGAGTCTAACCATTAACCCAGCAACTGCCAGGGATCATGGAGACTCCACCCCTGCCCTGGGCAGCCTGGGACAGACCTGGAAAACCCTCCAGGGGAAGAAATTGTTCCTCAGCTCCAACCTAAACCTGCCCTGGGGCAACTTGAGGCCAGTTCCTCTTGTCTTGTCACTTGTTACTTGGAAGAAGAGTCTGACCCCCCCCGGCTCCACCCTCCTGTCAGGGAGTTGTTGAGAGACAGAAGGTCTCCCCTGTGCCTTCTTTTCTCAGATATATGCATTTATCTAACTTAATCACCTTAGATTATGTCAAAAAGACCATGGGACAGAAGGGGAAGGTAATTGACAAGTAGGATGTCTCCTGTAGAGTGCAAGGGGCTCTATATCCTGCTGTTTCATAACTGGTATAGACAGTCTCTCTCCTTGGAAAGAAAATGCCACTGAACAAGCAGCTGAACCAGCAGCAGGCTTGAGGGGGGCTCAGACATCCCCATGTAATAAACTGTGGGGTTCTCAGCCCAGTTCCTTGCAGGATGGGCACACCTCAAACCCACTGTGAACACCTACCAACGTGAGTTGACCTCCTGGAAAGAGCCCAGCAATGATGCAGAGTATTGTAGCACACTGACCCCAGTCAACAACCGCTATCCCGGTCTAGATCAGGGGACAGGACCCCATTGCTGAACGCAATGGTTGCAGCTTCTGCTACTGGTTGCTCAAGTGACTGCAGGACTGCCACCCCAGGGCATGTCCCAGGGAAGGCACCACTGCAGTGGGGATTCTGGGGCTGCTGCTGAATTCTGGCACCAACATCAGAGAACAGATCTCAGCATGAGCATTCAAGGAGCACTTCAAGGGCAGGGCTGCAGAAGGCTTCCAAAAGCACAGCTGACGTAAGACATCAGACAGACAGCAGGCCCTGCCTGCACCATCTGCCTGCTCCCTGCCTACCCAGACCCAGCAACTTAGGCAGGAGAAACAACCCTTCTTCTGCCGACTGGCACCTTGGGGTGCCAAAAGCATGGCTAGAGGCAACTGTGCCCCGAGCAGGGCTGACAACAGGCTGTGCTTCTGGTCCAGCCAGGAGCATGGAGAGCAGGGGAACCTCCCACCCCTCAGTCTCCACTGAGCTGATTTGTCAAAGGCAATTACAAACTGAATCTGTCTTTATTGTGGGGGAAAGGATGTCCAAGACACAGTGAACTGATCTGGGTGTGGAAACATTGCTGTCATTATATCTGCAGAGGGAGCTGAAAGGCCACTAACGGTCAGCCCTGGTTCAAGTAGCTCTTCTGCCCTTCTAGAGCATGCTTGGTGCTTCCACGACCTGCAAAATCAAAGGCATGTCCTAAATCCAGTAGCATCAGTGGGTGTCTTCTTCCAGCATTCCCCGGACTGAGGAATCCCATTGACTCCTACTGATTTCCATGAAGAAATTCCCTAGAGCCAGGGCTGGGCCCGGGATCTGCAGCACATGGGACATTTTCTAGTTAAATCAAGCTCTGCATTTTGTAAAGGAGTGAGAGAGGAAGATGGGAGTGGGAGAGGAAGAGCGTGGTGTAGAATCCTGCCTGGGCACAGCACATCTGCCGCATGGCCAGGGATGGAACTGGGCAGCTTGGCATGAATAGACTTGCCATTCCCTTGGCTTGGGACCATTGCTGGTGACACATCTGGATGGGCGTCTTATCCAGTGTGGTTGTTTTCATCCTACAACTTGTGCACTTCAAGCAGCCCATGAAGAAGGACACAGAGGTCAAAATACATTCAAGGTGCAGCAGAATTTAGGCCCAATGTCTTTCCCCAAGGAGTTCTGCCAGCCAGACCTCTGCTGATCCCTAGGCAGGGCACTGCTAACCCCAGCCAGCATTATATTGAGTACATTCCTGACAAGCCCCCAGAGCCACTGGTTTAGTTTACAGGACAGAAACATTACCATGGGATGCTTTGTCCATCCCACTTGGCCCCAGTTTGAGCATTGTCACCAGCAGCACAAAACCCCCTCCACGTCACACCCCCAGTGGGAGTTGTGCTCTGACAAGTGCTCTCAAGAAAACATAAAGCAGAAAGCCCCTGAGTTTCCCCTAGTTTTCTCCCCTGCTCCAGACTGGACAGATTTGTCTGAAATCCAGTTAAGTCAGACAGCATCACTAAACCCTCTGAGCTCAACTAATTGATGTCATCATCTCACTAAGCAACCCATCAGCTCTCTCTTGTGATTTCTCCAGAGACCTGCTCCATGAGTTAGGACAGGGTGGCCATCAAAGCCCACGGTCTGCTTTCCTCCTCTGCTCAGGGGAAGCACAGTCTTGGATCATGGGGACACTGTCACCACAACTGACCCTGAGATCCCCGAAAAACCATTTGAAGTGGGTAATTAGCTTTGCTTAAAAGCCTTTTGCTGTGGCATAGGCTCCTGTAATTCGCCTGGAGGGGACAGAAAACGAGTGGAAGGAGCAGATGTTTGGATTTGCTCCTCACAGACGTGGGATTTCAGCTGCCTTTGACTCCCTCGTCCTCCTCCCGGGTCCCAAGGCAACACGGTCACAGCACTGCTAGCCTGCATCCTCTCCCCATCCCTCTGCAAAGGGCCACAAGGTGAGGCAAGAGATGGAAAACGAAGCTGAGAGGGGCACCAACTATAGTCAGATAAATAGTCCCACCCTGCCTAAGGTACCAGGCTGCTCTTTGCATTGATCAGGGTCAGTAGTAGATCATAGAGGCCACAGAGCCGCTCCTCCCAGCTGTGGAGGAGCATCCATGGACAGAGCATGATGTGGGGATGAGCATTGAGCCCCTCATCCTCCTCTGCAACAGTGGCAGGGAAACTGAGGCAGATTCTCTGTGCCACCAAACTGGATGTAACATTGGCAAGTCACTTGTCTGTAAGGCAAAGAAAACCAACCTCATAAAATAATTTGGTATCTATAGCTGAAAAAAGAAAAAAAAAAAGGCATTATTGTTATTATTCCTATACACTTCCCTTGTGAGGTGCAGCCATTGGAGTCCTCAACGTATTTCCCTGAAGTACAGACCATAAAAAGATAGCTGCAGAAGTTAACAACAAATGCAGTTCTGTGGTGCTGCTGGGACCATCCCTGTGAGAGGAGATAATTCAGTCATTTCCCCGCTCTTGCTTCCAAATTAAAATGAATTGATTGCTCCAGCGTCAAATTGTTTATCATGGCTGCAGGCTGTCAATTCCAGGCAAGTTCCTCAGGTTCTGTGAGTTCCTCCTGCTTCAAGAAACTCGATCTATCTTGGAGATAGCCTCATCACAATGGCCAAAATAATCCCTCTCCACTATGTATATATTCAGATTTATCTTTGCAGGCGCATCCCAAAACTCAAGGCTCCTGGAGGCTTTCTGACCTCGCTCCAAACCAGGTCCCAGCAAGGGACCAGGACATCCCCCAGGGAACACAAGCAGCTAAAAAGAACATCAGTTTATTGTGGTAAGGACCAATGGAGTGGTCAGGAAAGGGGAGAGAGAGTGGAAGAGCATGAGGTAGAGGAAGATGTGCTCTGCCCCACAATACAGTGGTACCTGGGGATGTTCTTATTAAAGTCTTGTTTACTTCTTGTTTATTTTGTTTACTGTTTTTTTTTTTTTCATTTGAGAACAGGGACTCACTGGTGCTAAAACTTTTCATGGGAACACACCACCTTAGATAAAATCCTTGCATGCAGCCGATAAGCTGGTAAACCAAGACACTTCCTCCAGCTGCTGGAGAGCCTGCTTCAACCCTCAGTGCTGCTCGAGCTGCAGCAGGGATTCAAACGGGCGTTTTTATGCCCCACTGAGCAAACCATCGACTTGGAATATCAGTTCATCAGGAACAAAACACGTCAAAAGGATTTTGGGGTCATCCAAAGGCAGAACAGACCCAGGACAGTAGCACATTAAAGTGTAACTGGTAGATGTGACCGCTGGGCAGATTCCGAAGGGCACGTGATAGCCAGACTCCTGCTGAACCCAGTGGGAGCTGCCATCTCTCACTGTGCATTTAACCTCTGTTTTGGGAAGAAAGAAGATGTTTTGCTCTGAGCTGGCCACTCATCCCTATCATCTAGTTTGGGAAAAATGTTTCTCAATACCATCAAGCTGCCTGCAACCTACTCCCCTCCTGGAAATGGAGGAAGGAACAAACCCTGAAATCTTCTCTAATAACTTTTTAAAATAAGGTTTAGATTGGTAAAAAAATAAACAAAAAATTACCTCAGTTTAAAACCCTGACCCTCTTGAGAGCTACAAGATGTGTACACTGCCTGACAAGCCCCCTTCAGACTTTTTCAGCCATTCTGAATCTTCATGAAAACAAGAACAACAAAAAAATAAATCAATGCTTTATATTAATTTAATACAATCTTGGAAGAAATTTCTCCCTATTCCCATGGTCATAACTCCTCGAGGGGTGAATAATTCAGGTCCCCTGTGCTGCCAGGACTGCAAGCCTTGTCCTCAAAAACACATCTGCTTCCTGCCCACTATTGATAGGGGACCTGCTCTCCTCTGCAAGGAGTCGCTAGCTTGAAGTGCTTCTCTAAAGCTACATTTTCATTTTTCTCTCCACTTCTTGATAAGAAGAAATGATGCCCAGCTGGACTCCTTGGGGCGAGAGCATCAGAAGTGGCAGTTACTCCTTGCACTGGCAATTTAGTTGGACAAAGCTTCTCCCATCTCACTCAGCAGACAGCAAACCTGGGCACACACAACCAGCTCTCCCTGCAGTGCTCATCTCTGCTGCAGCCAAACCCATCGCAGGCACCCACGCAGTGTCACTGCCTGGGTCTGGCTGCAGCTGGGCTTCCAGCACTGCTCAGGACCAGCACTCAGCCTCCATACCCCATCTACCTGCTGGCAGCTGTGGGCATGGCTGCTACGTGCCTCTCAGTGTGGAGATCACTGATGACAAAGCCACGGTAAGGACACTGTGGGCAGCAGGGAGGGGTTCTTCTCTTCTCTGCTCTGGGGAGACCCCCCTGCAGTGCTGGGGCAGCTCTGGAGTCCTCAGCACAGCAGAGACAGGGACCTGGTG
>JANHGN010001916.1:42219-66459 GCA_024605025.1 Megaceryle maxima
GTGAGCCAAGCAGACCAGCACCAACAACCCCACCCCCCCTGAAAGGGAAAACAACAAAAAAAAAAAAAAAAAAAAAAAAAAAAAAAAAAAAAAAAAAAAAAAAGAGGACTACACTGATTCATTATAATAATGAAACACGATGATCCCCCCTCCCCAAATTTACAACCAAACCAGAACTTCTCCCAGAATTTTTATGAGCACAGTGCAACATTCTCCATAGAGACAGAAACGTTTATTTAGCCATACCCTGATGTGCCCCTGCTGAATGGTCTTGTCAGACATTTTTCAAGCAGCCCTGATTTATACAAAGGCAGGGAGAGAGCTCAGCGCTCCCAGCGCTCCCAGCACAGCCTCCCTCACTCGTGCAGAGGGACTTTTCTCCCCCAGGACTGGATGTTTTAACTGCAGCAGTGCTGGGAGCCCTGCCCGGGGTCGAGGCGCTTCTGTGAGCACCAGAGCTCACTCAATTGAAAGGTCAAGAGATAGAAATGGAAACATGCCCTAAAAAAGAAGAATTCCCGGGAGCAGGCTCTGGGCAGCCGGAGATTGTTTGTCTCCGGCTGTTTACACGGGGAAAAACTGCTGAGGTTCCCAAACAACCCCGACCAGGGCAGGGGCAGCGGCTGGTTTTATAGCCTGTTCCTTCAGTGACCTTCCGATTATTACCTGAGCGTTAGATTTAATGTCTCGGGGAGGCCTGGCTGATTTCCCCTCTCTCCATCACGCCGCTCACCCCTTTCCGCCCCGTAATGGGCTGCGTCTGCCGAGCGGACACGGCAGAGCCGCCGGGTGCTGGGGAGGCTGCAACGGGGGGAAGTTGGCTGGGATTAGCGAGAGCTGGGGAGGAGAGAGGGAGGCAGAGGGCAGCGTCTGTCTGAGATCCCGCAGGCAACCCCAGCTCCAGGAGGAGGAAATCCTGCCTCCAGCCAAGGATGAGCTGCCCCAGATGCGGTGAGTGTAAATCAAGTTGCGGGGACAGTGCCCAGAGAGGGGTCTTAGTGATTTTCTGTGATGCTCCCAGGTGACTCTGCCCTATGCCTTTCTGGGGGAGAGGTGGTCTGTCTCTCCTCGGCTCCAGCCTGGCTCTGCAGCAGGACTTGCTCCACCTCCTGGAGTCCCTACAAACATCCCAGGCGCTGCCCCCCTATCCCAGCACTGCTTGCACACACACTGTTTGCTTCAGACTTGCAGGATTCAGACGCAAAGCAGCCAGGGTTTGCCAGCTGTCTTCCAAGGTCAGACCCGCCTGGGGGTGAAAACCGATGCAAATGCACTTTCAGATGAGACAAAAGTTGAGCTCTGGAGTATCCATTGGGGAGCAAGGTTACAAAAGAGGGAAACAAAGCATTAAATCCCCATTGTGTGCAACAAGGAGGTTCTCCTTTGGTTGTTGTGATCCCTTTCCTCTCCTATCCTTGAAAAACATTGAGCCCTTTGACATGGGACAACAACTCATATCCCAGCAGGGCTGTTTCCACCCAAATCTTTCATTTCAAAGCTTGGATTTAATTCACAAGTGTGCAATGAACTGTTTCAGAGGATCCACAGGCTTGAAACATCCCCTGGCTCAGTTTTTGCATCACCAGGTCTGAGGAGGTTGTGTGGGTCAAGTGAAGATAACTGGCTTCTGCATAATGTGGAGCTATGGGAAATGAGGGTCATAGGGCTACCGGGAACGTGGGCTTTGTCCTAAGTCATCCATGCTGGAGCAGGCTGGGGGCAATGCTGGCCTGTGGTGACACATGGAGGCATTGATGGGGGTCAGAGATTGCTCCAGCCACCAGCACCCTGGTAGGAAACTCTCCCCAGTTTGGAGAACCCTGTGCAAATTTTCACTTGGATTTTTAAACTATTCACACCCACACCCCCCTCCCCATCCATCTCCTCTGCAACACTACCATCCGTGATGGTTATGTTGCTTATCTGGCCAAGATTTGGGGCTGTCCCCACTTAACCATGACCTGCAAAGCCTTTCAAGACGCTCAGCTGAATTGCCTGGGGAGGAGGGGGGAAAGTCCACCAGAGCCCAAGCTTTGGTGACACAGACATTCAATAACTAGACACGTCCAAGGATGACAGCCCACGCTCAGGGAATGCTGTCTCCCCTAATCCCCAGATTGTGTCTCCTGGGGGTCATTAACCAAATATCTTGTCCACAGCTTAATTGTAGCCAATTATGCCAGCAGGGAAAAGTGCACCTTCATTGTCTGGGCACAAAGAAAAGCTGAGCAGGAGAGCTTGGATCAATCCACTCAGAGAAAACCTAACAAACAGGGCTTTGTGAATATCTTTCCTCGTGATTTTTTTTTTTTTTCTCTTTTTATCTCTCTTTTTTTTTTTCCTTTGGTTTATTGCCGGGCAAAACAAACAAACAAACACAAACACAAATACAAACACAAAACCAAAACCAAAAACCAACCAACCAAACAAACAAAAAAACACCCCAAAAAAACCACCCAAACTGTGGCAAGGGGTGACGGGAGTGACTGAATTTAGGTCAATCAGAAAAAAACCCACCAAGCAAATTAAAAAGGAATGGATTTTGTTCAGATTTTAAGTGTTCCTTCAAACTCCTTAAAAATGAAATGAAGAAAAGCCCACCCTGAAAAGGTTACACTGAATCTAAACAGAAAACAGCAGAGTCTTTTTTCACACGTTTAGCTGCGGGAGGAGGAAGGTGTGTAAGGAGAGTTTTGGTGTCTCAATCCAGGTGAGATTCACTGTGAGGGAACCACTGCACCCAATGGTCTCCAGTAATGGCAGAACAGCCTTCAGGCTGCCAGCTGCCTTGTGTCCCAATATGTTCCAGTAAATCCCAGTACATCTGGTGGCAGCCAGACCAAGCCCTTCTGTATGTGCCCCTGCCTGCATTTCCCCAGCTCTTCAACCTGTGGGGACCTGATTCCAGTTTGGCTGATGCCCACCTCACCTGCCCAGTGCAACCAGGTACCTGATCACAGGCAGGAGCCATAATTTTCTTGACCTTCAGTCAGCATTTTCCATCACTTTCAGGTGTCGCCAGCTCTGAACCAAGTGTTGGCTCCAGGCACAGTGCCTGTGAGCCTCAGGTGCCACACTGGGGATACTGCAGGGTATATCTGAACTGGGGATAAGAGCAGCAGTGGATTGTCCATGGTCCATACTGCTGGAGGAGGAAGACCCTCAGTTTGATCCATCCAACCTGTCGTCCTGGGAGAGGAATCAGTTCTTCTGAACCTACAGGATGTCATCCCAAAGCAGTGAGGTGTTGTGGCCGTGCTGGTCACCAGGGCTTGTCCCGGGCACTCTTAGCTAGTTTGCAAAGTGTCTGGGAACTGCTGGTGTGGCCTCAGACCTCCCGGCTGATTAAAGGGAAAGGCAGGGGAAATACAGACGGAAGCTGATGATACAGGATGAGCAAAAGCAAAAGAAATACCAAAGCATGTGGCTAGAGAGAGGAAAAACAGACATAGGGCCAGCACAGCTAGACAGCAGGCCAGGCGAGGGAGTGGTGGAAGCACCAAAGAACAAATCTCTGTGTATTTTCTATTAAAGTGCTCTGAAAGGCAGACAATTCATTGCGTGTCTGCCTCATCTCCTACACCAATTAATTTAGTAATAGAAAAATCTTATGCAGCCTCATCAGCCACGTTCTTCCTTTCATGACTGCTTTCCATCAGCTTATACATATTTAACATACCCTCAGTCCTCCGTGTGCAGCCCTGAGAGAAAAGGTCTCAGACCAACAGAGCCCATCACTTAAGACCATGACAAAGGACTTGAAGGATACGGAGCTGGGTTCATGTCCAACCCAGGCTGGTGGCAGCCAAGAATCATCATTTTCTTATGGTGTTTTTAAGAGTTTTCCATAAAAAGTCTGAGGAATAGGGTCAGATATTTTCATCACAGGAGTCACCATCACTGATGGACCAGTTGATGGTCCTACAGTGAGTTTTTGGATCACAACAATTTGCTCAGACAGGCATAGAAAGAAATTTTTGCAAAGTACAGCTGGGAGGTGATGCCAAGGGAGGACCTCGTGCCTGGCAGGACACACACGACAGAGCAGCCTTCTTCTCCCGAGGCTTCCAGACTCCACCGATTTCCAAAGAAGCAAAGCCACCCACCAGGACAGGAGCTTTTCGAGCCTGCTCAGGCAGCCCTTTGTTGTGCGAGTCCTGAATCTGAATCTGTGTATGGTCAGGTCTTGGGCAGGGACCTTCACCGAAAATCCAGGGAGCTGCAGGGAGGGGATGTCAGCAGGTGGTGCTCTTCACCTGAAATCAGTGCCCCAGTTCCTAGAATCAGGGGAAGCTCCTGTCGCTTGGGGCATCCTTCTTAATGGGGAGATATAAAATGGAGACCTTGACCACTCCTGACCATTAAACTGCTCGGAGAATTGACTGTAAAAATAGCATCTCACTCAACAGCTCCATTCCCTCCCACACATTCCAGCCATGAACAGAGGCTGTGTCGCTTTAAGCGCCTGCACAGAGAGGCTGCTGATGCCTACAGAGAGAGCTGGTGGGATGGATCTGGTGCCTTCTTGCATGCTGTCACCAGAAAAATTAATGGACCTGTCCAGAAAGTGGGGCTTAGGTGCCTGCCTATCCTCCTAACTGGTTGCATATTAGGACCCCAGCTCGGAGGTGGGCCGGCGCTGGCTTCCTGTCATCTTTCAGCTGGTCGTGTTTCTTGGAGGCGGTGGCATTTTGCAGGTCTCAGGGTTGGTGCGTGTTTGTCTGCGGGGGATTCAGCTCCAGCAATGATGTAAGAAGAGGGCTGCTCCCAGCACGGCTGTCAGATCTCTGGTGTCAGGAGTATCAGTGATGCTGACAGCTGGGGACGGGGAAAAACCAACACTACAAACTGAGCCTAATTGGTCTGGAGCTCTTGGAGAGCAAACGGAGATGCTGGGATGCCCCAGTCTGGCAGCTGCAGTGGTGGCATTTCCCTGGGAAAACCCCAGAGCCCTGCTCTCCAAGCACCCGGGGGGATATCACTGGAGCTCTGATCTCCCCAGCTGGTCTTTGCAAGACTGTCCTCCACAGCCCCAAGATCTAATTTTGATGTTTCTGCAGCCAAATCCTCAGCCAGTGCAGCTGGGTCTGAAACCACGTGAAACGTGCCTGCTTTTTGCCAGACTTCCTGACCCACTGATATTTCTGGCACACTTTTTCAGCTCTTCTGGCCAGCTGACCTCTTTTATTCCTGGGCAGTGTTCAGACATTTCTGAAGTCGCTTCTCCTCCATCACAGGGGCTGCTGAACCTCCTCCCACCTGCCCTGATATGAGAAGCTGATATTTGCACAGAGCAAAGAATCCAGTCTCACCCTCCAAAATGCTCCTAAGCCAGATGATGAGAGGAGCAGGGCACAAGGGTTTGCATTAACAGCCAATATTTACAAAATATGTAATTCCTTTAAAAGTCTTTGGGAAGCTCAAGTAATCCATTCAGGCTGCATGTGACAAGCATCTAGCCAAGAAATACAACATACCCTGGGCACAGAAGCCAGCAGACAGCACCATTTGTATGCGCTGCTGGTCCTTGGTAAAACTGCTTTGCTGTGCAGACCTTTCTCAAAAGGAAGAACTGTTGGGTAGGTGCTTCTTCAAAGAGCCATGGTCACCCTCAGAGCAACACACAGTAAGAAACAGGAGTCACTACGTCTTCCTGGGGGAAAAGTGTGGTGCAGGGGGGTGGCACCAAGCACCTGGGGATGTGCAGGAAACGTCTGCCAGGAAAAAATAAGACCAACAAGAATAGTGGACAAAGTAAAAGCTCTGCCTTTCACCTTAGAGACCCGAGATGCCTTTTGCCTGCTCTCCCTCCACCCCCAAAATACTCTGTATGGGCTGTACAGTGACTCCACTCAGCAAAAAAAAGAGGCCATTTCCACAAGTCTTGATTGCATTTCTAATTAAAAGGCACCACTATTTCCTCCCAGCTGAATTACTTTGGTAGATCAGGGCTCAAAAGGGGCTTGCTATGGAACAAAGACTATTACTGTTCAATTGGTTATTGATTATTAGCCCATTCTCATTCCTCAGTAAAAGCAGATGTTAGGACAGAAATGTTCTGCCTGAGATTTTGATCTTGTGACACCTCTTGGAAAAACAGGGATTATTTATTGAAGCTCTGCACCAGTAACAGCAAATGTGATGGTATCTATTGATATTTGATTAGGATTTTGCCAAGGGGCCAGAAAGACATTATTAAATAGAACTACTTCCCATTATATCAAAGGAAAAAAATCACACTTGGTGTCCCATACATTGTCTGTCTCCATCTGGGGTTCCTCACTGCACTCTTCAACTGCTCAGCTCTTTGTGAGGGAGAAACCATCTTTTTCATCATGGATGTCAAACATCCAGCACAACTGGGCCTGAACTTGGGCTGAGGTTCTCAGTGTTACACTAATAATAACAGGCACCAGTGACCGTGATGAGTTATGGTGTGTTGCAAACACCAAGGGAAAACAGGGAGAAGATGAAAACAACTGAGGAGATTAGGGCAATGGGCAAGAAACTGGGGGGAGGCTTGGCTTGGGGATGAACACCCCTGTAATTGCTCAGTAGATGAGGTGGGGAGGAGAGGGACAGTCTTTTATTTGGGGTGTAATCATTCTTATTTTCCTTTATAACCCAAAATTAGGTGTCTAGTTTCAGGTCTCTGAATCAAACTGAGCAAACACTGCAGGTATGATCTGGTTGCTTAAAAATCCCAGACATCTGTGCCAGTTCAGGGGTGTAAGAGCATCCAGGGCATCTCTGCAGGGCTGGCAGGGCTGATATGGGACCTTTGAGAAACCTCCAAACCACAGCAGCTGAAGGCTGTGGGATCTTCCTGCACACCTGGAGACCCGAATCCTGCCCATCCCACAGCAATCCAGTCCCATGGAGAGGAATGTGACATGGCATGAGTTGCTGCTGGGGAGGCCTGTTTGTCCCCAAGGCTCCTGGGGCACCTTTCTGGCCAGAACAGACCTTACTTTGGATGGATACATGGGATGAGCCCTGTCCTTCCAGATTTCACAGGAAGGCCATGGGATTTCCTTGCCCCAGTGTACGGTGCACCGAAACTGCAGACTTTGGCCCTTTTTTGGGTGCTTTTAGGTCTGATTCAGGCCACACGAAGTGAGGTGACAGTGATGACATGAAGGAGAGCTGTCACCAGCCCAGGAGACCCCTCAGCAAGGCAACACTCATTTCACTGCGGGGCTTCCCGAAGGAAGTGCTGCTGAAGCTGTACTGGTAAAGGATAAAAATGATGGTTACTGGTGAGAGGTTACAGTAGCTCTCCATCTCCTTTCCCCCTCATGGCACCTCTCCTTTTCCTTTGCCAGCTTGCTCTTCTGCCACACGGTCTAGCCAAACAGGGAAAACAACCCAGCTAAACCGAGACCTTGGTGGGTGGTGTCCCTGTTTTGGATAGAAAAACAGCCCTAAAACCAGTTTGGTTTCTTCCCACTGTATCCGGCTGGCTTAAGAAAATCATGCCCTTGTACTGGAAACCTTGCCTAGGATTTTCAAACCAGAGAGATGTGCACATGTGCAGACAAGCACAAACACACGGGGAGCCCAGGTCTTCTTCGCCGAGCTGTGTTGTCAAGTCTGGGCACATGTGTGGTTGGTATGCCCTGAAATCTGCAGTGGACAGCTAGGTTTGTGAGTGGGAAGAATGCACACAACCTCTTGGGAAAGCCAGCTTTGCTTGGCCAAAAAGATCTGGAGAAAGCTGTTGCACTCCATAAATATCTACATCCAGCAGAGCAGAGGATGTGCTGCTGGGAATCAGCATTGAAAGGCAGTAGGACAAGACAGCTCTGACCCAGCAGCAGCTGTGCAGCCTGGCTGGCAGGGTCAAAGAGCAGGCTGGAAGATTTCTGGCACATCCCACCTCTTCAGTATTCATGGCTACCAATGAATATTTTACAAGGCTTGAAATATTTACGGTTGGAGTTGACCTTTTTTTGTTGCTGATACATCACGCATGGTTAGATGTGATCATTTCACAGTGACATTTACTGAGCCATGAAAAAGGCACGAATGCCACCGAAGCCGCTCCTGTGTTCAGCTCAAAGCCAAGGAGGGACAGCCCTGAACTGATCCAGAAGGTTGGCCATCCCCTGCCCACCCCCAAGCAGGAGATAACCACATTGGGGGTTATCTCCAGGACTTGAGAAGTGCTACAGCTGCAATGAGGTGACCAATTCAGTGCTCAGAGCTGTCCCTCTGTCCAAGACCTTTATGGGTATTCTAAGTTTCAAGGATTTCAACGGTTCCCAGCCTGTAGCAGGTGCTGAAGCAGGACATCCTGAAGCATGGGGATGTCTTGGGAAGCATGTCATCCTAAAACACATGGTCAAAACATGTCAGTTTAACACACTACAGTGCATCAGCCACAGGACCTGCTGAACAGCCAGACTGGTACCTACAGTCACAGAATCATAGAATCACTGAATGGTTTGGGTTGGAAGGGACCTTAAAGATCATCTTGTTCCAACCCACCTGCCACAGGCAGGGACACCTCCCACTGGAGCAGGTTGTGCAAAGCCCCATCCTACCCAGTCTTGATACCAGGAGGAATTCCCCCTTCACCCAGTAAAAACAGAGGGATGAAGATCAGAGGACTGAATGCTCCCTCATGTGACAGGAATGGCCTCCTCCACAAAGTGATGCATGTAACCTACTGCAGGTAGTTAAAGACCTGTCACATCCCTCACCTTTAGGACAGACCTCAAGTATTCAGGAAGTGATGATACTCTGATCTCCACTTCTTCTGCCCCTCTTTGTAGGTGTCCCAATGCAAATTGCCATCAAAAGGGGCTGTGAGAAGAGCCTACGCCAATATATGTGCTGTCCTGGGATGGACCTGAGGAACATTTCCATTGCACGTTATGTTTTTCAGCTGAGCAACCTTCAGTGCCAGCTAATCTCAAAGATGAAAGAGGTTCACAGCCTCCTTCAGGGACCAAGAAAGGTTTGGAAGCCAGGAACAGGATCCTGTCCACCAGCAAAGCAGCTGGTGCTGTGCTCTTCCAGCTTGCAGGAGGATGAAGGGGCACGCCATCCCACCTCAGCCCCAGCCTCTGGGTTCCCATCAAGGACTGGGTCCTCAGATCAGCTCCAGCACAGCCCAGAGGAGCTCAGCTCATCACAGCCAGACCAAAACAGCTCTGCCTTTCCAAAGCTGCTCTCAGCTCTTCTCCCATCTGCTGCTCTTTGGCAGCAGCAAGGCAAAGCTTTGGGTATCTGCCACCCAGGCCCACTTGGCATTCAAAGACATCCCACATGTCTTGAGCTCCCACTCAGCCCAGAGCAGCTGCAATTCCTAAAAAAAAATAAAATAAAATAATAAAAATGTGTCAGAAGATGCCATTTAAAGCAGCGTTAAGCACAAGTGCTCAGGCCATGCAGCAGCAAAGGCTCCCAGTTGTATGGTCAGTCCTCAGCTGCTCTGCTACAGCTTTGAGAGAGAAGCTGCTAACCCTGAGCTGACTTTGAGCTCATGTAAACCAAGTGTTAATAACTCCTCTGTATTTTCCCCCTCTGATACCCCTTCTTCTCCACTTTCCCCCCTTCTTCTCCCCTTTCCAGCCCATTTCTTCTTCTCCTTCTGTTTACTCTTTCCCTTTCCCCACCCCTGCCCTTTTCTTGTAAAGAAATGAACTAAAAATGAAAAGTATCTGATTTCTGTTTGGTTTGTGACTGTTAGTGCTGTTGCCTGTGCCTCTGCTGTCTGAATTCTGGAGACAGGGAGCAGTAAATGGGATGTTTAATCTTGCTGTCAGGGCCATATATCACTCCCCAAGCTCCTTCTGGGGTAACAAGAGCTGCTCAATTGACAAAACAAGCCAAGGAATGAATAAACCAACAGAAAACATTCAGCTCATGATATTAATCCACTCAGAGCCAAAGTTAGATACCAGAAGGGAGAAACAGAGACACCAATGACTCCTGCTTACTGATCCTTCCTGGAAGAGTTTTGGCCATGAGGAGTGTGAGCTGCTCCGGGCACATGTGCCTTTCCCACAGCATCACCCCACAGCCGTGCTGGTCCACGAATCTCACCAGCTTGCCACAGCCACAGGAAGCAGCAGCACTTTCCCCTCCTCCCACGAGTTTAATTTCCAGGGCTAAATGGACTTAATTTGTATCTCCTCCAGGGCAGGCGGTGGCTTCCGCTGCATCTTGCAAGCTCCTGACACGTTATGAGGTGCTGCTGTCACCAGGAGCAAGGATTCATTAAGGTGATGGAGGGCTGAGTGGAAGTGGCAAGCGAGGGTTGCATTTTGGGAGCAGCCTTTCTCGGCACAACGCCCGCGGCGTTTTGCTGCCAGCCTGCTGCACACCCAGCAAATCAGTCTGCGGGCTGCGAGCGAAGGGGGTGATTTTGGGTACCAGCGTGTCCCGGGTGGCAGCAGTTCACACGGACACCAGCAGGATATTTGTCTCTGTGCTTTCAAGCTGAAAACAACCTGTCAAACTAAACTCCTCTGTTAGGAGCTGAACCATGATTTCTTCCTACGTCCCTTTCTGAGACAACCAGTACTGGCTATTTTAAAGACCTCCTGCAGAGATGCTGAGGGCAATGCAAAGACTGGACATCTCCAGGATGGAGCCACCCAACCCTTACACCATCCCTAGCCATGGAAACACTCCAACATGGATCCAAACACCTCACCTGCTTCCAAGCCTTGGATACAGTCCTTGGAGACCTTGGCTTGGCCGTAGCCTTGTCCATGCCTTGTCCATGATGAGGCATAAGGAGATGGACAGGAAAATGCTGGTCTAGGAAGGATGGGCTGAAAGGTGTTTCCCACTGTCCTCGTGCTTGATGTGTTCTAGATGCAATAGTCAGACAAAAACAAGAGCGGCAGAGCTCAGTAACATGGTGTGCTCAAGGTCAAAGAGCTGGGCTCTGATAGAGGCACTTTGCCATGAAATCTTCAGTGGGGTATCAGCACATCTGTGTGATAAACGTTTGTTGTATGTAACACGCATCACACAGGACAGAGTTGCTGCTGGAGCAGTGTGGGGGATCAGCCCTCAGCCAGGCACCAGGGAGGGAGTGGGAAGTGCTGTGCTAATGGCAATGTTATTTTGAGATTCCTGGACAGATTATTGCTGACAGGAGAGGTCCCTGCATTCAGAGGAGGCCTAACCCAGTCCTCTCCACGGGGGGAGGATGGGAGCATCTCCAGGAGGCACGTGCCTTGTAGGCCATTACAGCATTCAGGATGATGAAGATGTTTGTTAATGGAGCTGAGGTAAAAGGCTAGACTCATCCAACTGCGAGAAGTTTCTGGAGGTGCCCACCAGAATAATAATTGCAGCATTAAGCATTCGGAGGGTACTTAGCAATGCTATCATATCAGGCAGGACTATCAGACGGCCCATAATGCATGCACACAGCTCCCTGATCTGAGGCGGTGGAACAGCGGCGGGGGAGAGACAGGAGGGGGAATTTAAAGCATGTCTGACTGCTCCAGCCATGGGGGTGGGGGACAAGAGAGATTATTTCAAAGGTGAAAGGAAATGCTTTTAAGCATCAACAAATGAAGCATCTGAGATCCCAGATCATGACAGGAATGGATGTTGAGATCAGCATTCTACCTCTGTGCATTTTAATGGGGAGCTTCTGCCAGGTCTGTGTAGTCGGTGAAGGACAGAGGCTTTCAGGGAACCAATTTCCTTCACCTGCAGGACTTGAGAGGCCTTGGTTTGGGCAACTCACATCTCCCTCCTGCCAGCCTTCCAGGTGCCCAGAGCCTGGCAGGGGCATACAGCTGGGGTCTGGGTGGAAGGAGAGTTCACGTCCATGTATGCACTGTCTGATGGGATGTCTCCAGTAGAGCCCTAAGAGCAATTCTCAATGGAAATCAGGTTTGCAGAAGCAGAAAGCTTCATCTTACTGTGCACAAAGCCTTTACCAACCCATGAGACAGCTGGCAGATCACATCACCCGAGTGATCGCTATTTCAGCCCCACCTCTGACACTAAATTCATAACCAACAACTTTAATACATCCAAAGCTGGGTCCTTCTCTCTACCTCAGCTTCCCCTGCCTTGAAATGGCAACGTCACTTCTTGATCTCTTTGAGCAGTTTGAAATGTGGGGGGTCAGCTCTGAGTGGCGCAGAGCAGGGTAAAATTGGGGTGCTAGCCAAAGCTAATGGGTATTCACATTCATAAAGCTGCAGTGGAGCACAAGGGGCACTCAGGACACCAGGATGGAACCCGAAGGATGTCAAGCGCTCACTGCTATTCTTATTTATGCAACCACTGGATCAATGGCCTCATACTGACTGTGAGAGACAGAGCAAGGAATGCAGGACATGAGGGAATTAGAGAGAAAACCTCTGTGTTTGGAGACATTATTTAGAAATGACATTCAGTTCACCAGGAACTGGACCAAAAGCCCTGAGCTTGCTCTGCACTGTCATGGGATGGGCACGGAGCTTGCAAGGTCAGTTCTGCAGTAGTGTGGGATTCAAAAAAATACATAAAAAAAAAAAAAAAGTAAAAAAAAGCATTAAAAATGCAGCCATTACTTCCCTTAAGAAGACATTCTGTCTGCATTGCCTTTCCCCAGACCTGTGCAAGCAGCAGCATGTTTGAACAGAACTGTGGCACCCTCCTGAGCAAAGATTAATAATACCCCCAAAAAAATTTAAAAAACCCCAAACAAACAAACAAGCCCCTTTCACAACCCAGATAGGGAGCTGCTGTCACTTTCAATCAGAACATTCATCAGCATCCTATTTTCCCCCAAACTGTCACCAGCACTGCAGTGCTCCAGCTGCCCCCTCTCCACACACCCTGTTTACAGCAGGGAGGTGAAGGATGACAGCTCCTCCTCTTCAGGCTTCCCAGAGCTCCAATCCTGCCACCAAGAGCCCACCAGCTCTTGGTCTGGGTAAACTGGGCCAGTGAAGCTCCCCCAGTTCTCTGCCTCTCTGACGTGGGATCTCTTGTTTCTTCTTAGTCTTCTACAGTCAAAGCTTCAAAAGCAACAACAAAAGAATGTCTGTAAAGTTTCAAAACTGATCACTGAGGAAGGAGGAACTGCCAAATTTTGCCACCTCTTCATCTAGACCTGGCTGCAGGGTGACACAATCAGCAAAGTCCCAGCAGCCTGGGGCTCCTGCTCCCCTTCCTGGCCTCACCTGAATTGCACAAGGCTAATGGACATGCCTTTAAATTCCTACCCCTGAGATACTGAGGGGGTTGAGGTGGCTCTGGAACCATCAGAGCATCAGAGATCCCAAAATACATCTCTGAAATGACTAGAATGATTCACCACTTCCTTTGATGAGAGGACCCAGGATGAAGCCCAACTCTGATGGCTAGCAGAGGAGAGATGAATCCCTGGCTAGTGTTGCTGGTATCACAGAGTCAAAGAATCATCTCGGTTGGAAAAGACCCATGGGATCATCATGTCCAACCATTCACCCTACTCTACGAGTTCTCCCCTAGACCATATCCCCCAACACTACATCCAAGTGATTCTTAAACACATCCAGGGATGGCGACTCAGCCACCTCCCTGGGCAGCCTCTTCCAATATCCCACCACTCTTTCTGTGAACAATTTTTTCCTAGTGTCCAGTCTAAACCTACCTTGTTTCAGGACATGGTATGTCCTAGTATCATTCCTGAGTAATCTAACTCAGAAAATAAAGGGGAGAAAAAGTGACTCTGGATCCTACTTAAAGAGCAGCTGAACAAAACTGAAGAGGAGCCCGGGAACATCCAGCATGAAGGGTGTCCTAGAGCTAAGACATACATGGCACACAAGTCTAGCTGAAGATGACAGCAAAGAAAAGAACTTTTCCTGGATTTTTCCTTGCTCTGAAGAACCACATCTCAACATGTGTGAAAGCCACTAGACAATCAGTCTGGATTAGAGAGACATCTGATTAAAATGAGTGCCAAGAACAATGGTTGCTGATGATGAGTAAGATTGGATTTAGGTCACATTAAAACACTGCGAATAAATCATTCCACTGAAGACCAATTACACCAGATTCTTTGATTGACGAATGGAAAAGGAAAAAAAAAAAATCTTCTGATGATTTCTAGGCTGCCCTTTAACCATTCTCTGCCCAGAATTAAGTACCACACTTTTCCAACAAAGGGCTGTGAGCAACTTTCTTGCTCCCTGAGGCTTTTGAAGGAGCGATGTGGGATAGAGCAGAAACAGACTCAAATGTGCTTTTTCCAGTTTAACCTAAATCTGGTGAGATTGTGGCTGTGGCTGTCTGTGGCTTGGTGGAATAAGGACCAGGCTCTCTCCTTGTGCAGGGAAGATGACCCCTGACCCTCACTTTACATAGCTCAGCCTAGCTCGCCTTTTAAAAGTTCCCTCTTAAAACCCACGACAAAGATTTTCCCCTGCATTATAGGTACAGAAACTGCACAAAGTAGCCTGGCTGGAGTCTTCTCCTGAAAGCTTCTTCGAGGTCTTTTTCAGCTTGTGACTCTCCTTCTCCAGGATGCTTCTGTTCTTCCCCAGGCAGCTTTTCCTCTCATCCTTCCTCTGTCCTGTCTTCTTCATCTTAGTGATTCTGTTCCTCCACTTCCAATAGCTGCAATAACTTCAGTTTAAGTTTCAGGATGGAGCCCCATTGAAATCAAAGGTTAAACCATCACTTTGTGTTTTGGGGTTTTTTTTAGCAAAGTCAGGATTCCATCTTCAATCACCCTCTAAAATAAAGAGTAAGTACAAGGATGTCTAAGCTGACCAATACATGATCAGCCTGGCTTATTGTGCTAGATGTACAGCTTCCTCCAGCCAACAGCCTTTATCCATCTCATACATCAAGTGCCTTTTCATTTGCCACCAGTTATTGTTGCTCGATCCGTGTTCACTGAGCTCTTAAATTATTATTAAAAAAAATAATCTCCCTATTGTCTCTCTTGAAGGCACAAAGACCAATCCTGGAACAAAAGAAAATTCTTCCTCTTAACGGCTGATTGAGTTGGATACAAAGCTTAGCCTGACAAAGCCCAAGTGGGTTGCAGAGATTTCTACCTGCTCTAAGCAAACGGTTCATCCTAGACGTAACCAATGGCCCACCCTTCCAGCAGCCTCTCACCCACCACTGTCCAGAGCCCCAGCACCCCAAATCTCCTATGAACTGTTGCATCTTTGAGGGCACCCTCAAAATCCAGGCTTAGACAGTACAGAACCTCTTCTGCAAACACAAATCCTTGTGTGTGCTGCATGCAAATGCTGAACCTTCTAAGGGCTGCTGGGCAGCAACTCTCCTTTTGGAGCTCAGTCCTTAAATCGTTGAGAACTACAAGATTTCTCCTGGGTCTTTATTTGCCTTGGGGAGTCATGGGTAACAGTGTCCTCCATGGGCTGGGTGCTGGAATGGCTCTGTTGACAGCTGGGCAGTCCTAGCTGCAGAGAGAGACGCCCTGGCCATGTGATTTAATGATCCCCCAAACTGATGCAGAAATGTTCCTGTTCTGTAACAAATACTCCTGGAATGCCCCCAAGGTGAAGGGGAAAGGATTAGTTACTAATCTTTTCTGATAGAGAAAACCAAGTTAACACATTTATTGATTTGGGTAAACAAAGCTCTTTATGTTGCTGTCTTGTTTATGTAAACAAAAAACAGATGTTTAGATAAAACGCAAATCGCCAACCCTGTGTGCTGTGACTCAGCAGCATCCCTGAAGCACACTGGGCCACATCACCCTTGGGAGTTCTTGAATTCAGATCCCTTGCTCCCACCAAAAATATTGCTGGGATAAGCCATGCCTTTGCTAAATGCCTGGGGAGCATTTATTGGGTTTTTTTCATTTCCAGGGGAAAAAAAAAAAAAAAAGGAAAAAAGAAAACAAACAAAATATATGCAAAGCTGAGCAGAGCTCAGAGGCAGCTTGCTCTAACCTGCCTCACCATGGGGGACGTGCTTGCTGGGAATCAATGGCATAATCCATTTTGTTCTGCCTTGCAATACACTCTTACAGTTAATCCACACGGGCACTGTAGATCTGGTGCCAAATCAGCGCTGGCACAGAATATGTGCATCACCTGTGCCTGGGAAATCACCTTTACAAATTCCTGACTCTATTGCGTTTGGCATCTTTTACAATACAGAGGTTACAGAGAGTTTAGTTACAGTTTTGACATCAGTGCTGAGGCACCACGGGAATTTGGTTCACAGCCTGACATTCCTTCCTATAAAGATATGAATTATGGTAGATCTTTAAGTATATATTATTAGCCACCATAATGCAGGAATACATATGATTAATCACGTGATTGCTACGTGCATACTTCTATATTTGTGTGACAGCCCCGGTACAGTTTGAAGAGACTGGAAAATTTCACATCCTGATGTAAACGTGTTCTTGATTAACAACGTTCTTTATTATCCGTGTAATCCGTCAATCACTGATTTCAGTTCCATCAGCTGGTGACCAGATAAGGTGAGGAAGAATGCAGCATTTAAAAGAGTAAATAGAGGATAAAGATAAGTGAAAGGGAAATCAATAAAAGGATTAACACATTTCTGTAAGTCACCTAAATGAGAAAGCTACAAAGGGGGAAAAAATAATTTAAAAAAGCATTTGTCATTATAATATAAGCAAAAGTGGAGACAGTTGCATGAAGAACTTTTTATTCTTTTCCCAGATTCTGCCTACCTAAAATTCTTTGAACAATGAACTCACTAGAGGAGTCCAGACATTAAAGCCTCTCTCCCAACAGATGCATTAGAAGACCAGCAGGGCTTCCAGCAAAACCAGACTCAACTTTCCTGCTCGTTCGAGAGCAACCGTCAACCATAAACTAACACAAATATTTAAAAATCTTTCAGGGTTTCCTTTATATGTTGCAAAGAAATCACAGCATGACAGAATTTGCTTTCTAAAAGACATCCTTTGAAGGTCACCTTAAAAAAATCCCAGGAGAATGCAAAGCATGGAGCAAAGACCAAAACGCCTTAAAAGGAGCTCACCCAGCCATCAATTCAGCCCTTGCTATTGCTGGCAGCCACATAATAAGACCTATTCATAAAGCTCCATTTTAAACTATGGGGGCTTCTTGCCGCCACCGCTCCTGCTGGAACCTGTTCCAGGACCTCGCTCCTCCAAGCTTCAAGACCTTCTAATTTCCGGACTCAGTTTATTGATGGCCATTTTCTATTTGGTCATGGGCCAGCCTTGTCCTTTGGTTCTCCTCCCTGCCCGGCTCAGCCCTGCACTGTGCTGCTCTGCTCCGGGAGAGCCATCGCATCTGCTCCTGCACTTCCCCCGGCTGGCCAGGCTGGGATCTGGGGAGTGCTTGAGGCAGAAGGTCCCCCAGTGGCCCCTCTGCTGTCGATGAGGCGAGAAGTGGCTTTTCCGGACAGGGATATGGAGCAGCTGCCGTGCCTTCTGCCTCTGAATCGCCTACTGAAGGAGCCCCGCAGACTTTAAAGAAATGAGGCTGCCTAAGCTGAGGAATGGCTGTAACCCCCACTGCTTTTGACTGTCCCCGTCTCCAATCATCCCAGAAACCCTTATCCCAGACCCAGCCTGAGGTCCCCATTCAGATAACTAGCAAAAGGGTCAGCAAACACCTCCACGTGTTTGATCAGCCACATAAAGCCATGAGTTAGCCTTGGCATCAGGAAAGGAAAAATAAATTCTCTGGTAGGCAAGCTCCAGGGTATCCCAACCTCCCTACTGGTACTGCAGTGGTGCACATCTTCCTGCCCTCAAAGGGCAGAAGATCTCCTGAGGTGGCAAACAGAGACAGATGTCATACAGGGAACTGGAGAGGAAACAAGACCATGCAGGTTTTCCCTGGATATACCTCCCTACCCAGGTTCTACATCAGGTGGAGGTGTGCAGCTGGAGACAACAGTATTCATCTCCTCCAGGAATATCCAAGCAAAACCTTCATTTTACTAGTGTCCCGTGGGGTTTTACAACAAGACATGTACCTGGCAGCGCAGGAGTTGACGGACTCCATGACGTCTCTGCTGCCATGGTCTGAGCAGCATTGTCAAAATCTCCAAGAGCAGGAAGTAATTGAAGCGGAGACAAAGATCTTCAGGAAATTCTAGCAGCTTCAATAGCAATTCTTGTGTAAACAAAGCTGAATTAATTTTATGTAAGAAAACGTTGGGTTTTGCTTTGTTGGTTTTTTGTTTGGTTTTGGTTTGGTTTGGTTTTTTAAACGGATTTTTTCGCCCCAGGACCATTTTCATTCTGTGTGGGTTTTCTTGTTTCCAGTGTTTAATGACATGACTTCAGTGTCAGTACATAACATAACTCCACATTAGTGGTGACAGAAAGAACATGATGCATGAGCTGCTACTCCTGCCATGCCACAGTGTGACAGAGCGTGTCATACTGGAAATGCAGGATCCAACACAGATTGTGCTTTTATTTTGACCATTTCTCACTCTCTGAACAATTATGCCCTTTCCTACTTGCTACTTATTGAGAGAAAATTTTCTAAGGAGTCGCCTATTTGTTCTGTAATGAAAATCTGACACTTCAAACACGAGAAGAAGACGAGTACTTAGCACACTAATTAGAGCAGAAACTATTTTCGATATCTGAGGAAGGTGATTCCAGACTAACACTGAGCAACGCTACAGCGAGCTCCTGCCACGCAGCCCTGTGTTCTCACCTCCTTTTCAAGATCTCAAAGCCCTTTGCAAACACTAATAAATTAAAATGTTTTTTGTTTTCGTTCTCCATTTCAAAGGCAGGTGTAAAAGGAGGGAGGAGAAGGATAGGGACAAAGAGACTACAGCTGTGAAGGAGCTGAAATGGTTTCTCCCAAGGTGCCACATATATCCCTGAGCCAGAGAGAACCTGCAGCTTCTGCCATTTAAACACCACTGCTGAAATCACCAGGGGCCAGAAGCTGAGAAATGGCATCAAAACCAAGGAACAGCTGAAAAACAGAATATATTATCCAGAGCCCAGCACACTGTATCCCAACCTTCCTCACCTAACAACCTCTGACGTTCAAAACAAGAACAACCTTCACAACTGCTCCAAATGTTCCCCTCCTTTGTTCAACTGCTTCAGAAAATGCATATTTATGCCATTTTTGGTGACAAATTTAGGCTGCTAAGGAGTGGTTACATGACTGTTCACTTTGCCATTTTTGCAGCTTTCAGGCAGTATTTTAGGTGCTACAACATTTTCTTCTGTGTGTGCAGGGCAATCCCTGTGTGGCTGGAATTGTTTTATATGGAGATCTGAGGTCAATGCTCTCCCAGGCACAGATATGGTAAAAGAGCTGCTAATAACAGGGATTTCTCCTGCATTCCTGTCTCAAGAGTTTGTGGCTTTCCAGGCAGGAAAATCCAAGCTTTGCTTGAAATTCTGCATCTTCTGAAGGTTCTCACCGACCATGGCACGCAAGAAAGACACAAGTAGGAAATCCTCGATTGCCATGGATACAGAACTGGCTCTGTGAAGGGCTTTGAGAAAAACCAGGGCAGCAAGAGCAAGTGCTTGCATAGTCAGAGGAGCAGACACAGCCTCAGCCATGAATTGTCCTGGCATGAGGGATGGAGCCTGGGCCCCTCCCTTTGGTGCATCATGGGTGCTGGTGTGCAAGCCATGTGTTCAGCTCTGGCCTGCAGCTCTTTCCTTACTTCCCACCTCCTGGCTGACAGGCCCTAAATTCTTCAGATCAGTGTCCCATTTCCTACCCTGAAACTTCTTGAAGATCATCACAGACTCCTCTCATCCCATGCCTGGGTAGCAGGAGGGTGCATGGAGCATGGACCCCAGCAAGGGTCCATGAACAACCTTCAGGTCATTGTCTTCCTCGTTTCAGCAGAAGTCACTTCCACAGCTCTCAGGGCCTTGGATGAATTGAGAAATTGTATTGGCATCATCAACATGTTGCAAGCCTCCTTCAGACCTCTAGATTGTACCTTTATAACCACATGAGCAATCGCAGCACTCACTGCCAGGCTGGAGAGTTAAGCCTGTCTCCGGTGAGAAGTTCCCAGACCAGTGACACCAGTCCTCTCTGTATGTCCCCCTTCCTTCTTCTTTCTCTAGGAAATTTCACAGCTCACTTCCACCCAGGACAGAGCTCTGATCCATCACTCTGCTACTCCAGCTTTACACACTAGAATGCCCCAGACTGGAGCCAGGAACCACACTTCACCATCTCTGCCCCATTTACCCAAGGCTGCATGCTGGGGCAATCACTGGCTCCTGCTCTTTCACCCTCAGGGCTTTCATGGGGACATGCAGAATGCTCAGTATTGGGGGATTTGCTCCCAGTGGCATCTGGCCCTCAGCAGGTTCTTGCGATGGCCAAACCCTTAGAGGTAAAGGCAGGAGTGAGCACAGGGCAGGCTGGCTTGGTCTGAGAAGAGCCAGGATGCTGCTTGTCTCCTGTGTCACTCCAGAAAACAGTCTGATTTTCCCAGGTCCAGGCTCTGTAGAGTGAGACAAAAATGCTTTACTCTTCGAAGGACATCAGGCAGCAGGAATGAAAGCTGAGAAAGTATGAGAGCCCGAGAGAGTTCTCCCTCCACATTGATTTCCTTTTATCTTTTCCCATAAATCAGTCTCTTCAACTCTTTGGTGCTTTTCTGTTGCTTTTCTCTTAACACTCTCAAATCTATCAACTTCTCCATGATGCCAAATGCCCACAAATTAACATCCTGTGCCATTCCTAACTCAACACAGCTGTTGAAGGAAAGGACTAAATTCCCCGGCAGATTTTGAGCTGGGTGACATTTCTGAACACTTGATAATAGAAAATCTCCAGTTCTTCCCATATATATTCTGGGCCTAAAGCAAAGCTGATGGGGACTGATCAGTCTACACCAGGAGGATAAGGCTCAACACACCAGCACATGCTCCATAAATCCAGACATCACCAACATCATTTTCAAGCACCCCTTCACCCTAAATAATGCAAGAGATGTAAATGAGGCCTGATGTGTTGATACACCAACATTTCACATAGACATCTGATCTACATATTTGCAGTCACAACAGATTCAAAGCTTGATACTGCTACCCAGTATAGCTCTATAATATCTATTACATGTGTTACCCACTCCACCAGGAAGCTGGATGTGACAGTGGATTCTCCCCTGAACCAGTATGAGTAGGGCTGGGAGTGGGAGAAGTCATTTAGAAAGAGTGCTCTAAATGTCAAGTCTGTCATCTGTGTTATTAATATGTCATGAGTGGACTCTAGGTGCTGCTTGCTGTGAGATGAATGTTATGAATGGAATGAGCTGTGTGTACAATTAATATTCCTCTTGATATATCATTTGTAAGTGTTTTGGAGAGGTTGTAAACAGGAAAGGCTTGCTTAGAGATGAATGGATTGAAGGGAAGGGAAGGGAAGGGAAGGGGAAGGGGAAGGGGGAGGGGAGGGGAGGAAGGAACTAAATTCCCATATCTGATGATGTCTCATAGACCACCACTTGGAGCTCAGCATGGGGCAGGCAAGATGGACTGAGCAGTTCCTTCCTTGGCTGCTGTCCTCTTAGGTAGCTCAGTGGCTGTCTCAGAAAACAGTTATTGATCACAAGTTACTTTTTAAACCATCCAGTGAGTTCCCATCCTCACAATGCCACTGCCCAACCCCACTTCCAGGCAAAGTTCTTGGTGGATGTACCTCAAAGCCAGGTCTGTGGAGGATGATCTCCCCTGGGGACATAATCAAGCAGACTGCAAAAGGGGTGTGCAAACAGACAGTGACCTAGATAATTAACTTGCTAATCAATCCCCTGGTGTGATAGAATCATAAAACCACCAATTTGCATGTCTTGGGAAAGAAGGGAGATTCCCCAGAAAGCTGACCTTGCAAAATACGCAGTCTCCTTTCAGGGTCTGTCTGGTACTCTCTAAGTCATTAAGGCCATTCCCATCCTAGTACTTCATGGATGACCAACAGCTGGGTCTCATCAAAGAGCTGGTACCAACCTGCATCCACTAATTTACTGGTCTTTATCCAGTACATTTCTTAACATAACACAAAATAAGGTTCAGCAGCTGGAGACACTGGATAATGGCTGTGATTCTGCTGGGGGGATCCTGCCTACCCCTCAGCAGGTTTGCATGCTGTTGGGAAGACACACAGTGGTTCACCAACCACAGCAATGTTGGCCTCTCCTGAACAGGAGGGGTCAAGAAATAATTTGGTGAAATAAAGACCACCTACCTGGTAAAGGGGGACAGAGGAAAAATCTGAACCTGGGGAGATCAAGTTGGAGGTGTAACTTCTCATCACTCATTTTGGCCTCATTACTGCTTGGTTTGCAGGCATCCTTAGGGTCCCTGCAGCTCTAGGTGGGTAATGAGGAGGTGACAATCTTGGCTGGTTACTTTAGACATGCGTCCGTCATCAGCCACTCCTGGAAGGACCACTCTGATGTGGGGAGACAGCTCTGCTGGCCATGGTCTAGACAGGGACTGCTGGCATGATGTTGGATCTTAAGAGTCAGCCAGATCTCCTCTTTGAGCTTGCTCAAAAAAAAGGGGGTTAGATGCTGTTATCTCCCTGGATATAACCTGGCAGCTCCTAAACCAACAACAATTATACTCAATTACACCTTAAAACATCCTGAAAGTATTGGAAAAAATGTTAGTTTTTTAGCAACCCAGGTAACTTCTAAAATCACACTTCTTCTGATCCTTGTTTAGAGAAAACCTAGGAAAGTGTGTGTCTTGGGGATGGAGGGAGACTGCAGAAAGATCAGGGTGAGGATGGAAAAGGATGAATCCCACCGGGGGAAAACTCAAAGGTTCATTTTGGCCTGACCCTTGGTGATAGGTGCAGTATAAAAATAGAACAGCATGACAGCATGGTCTAAATGAAAGATGAAAGGCAGGCAGTGAATAAAAAAGACAGCCAGCAAAGCACCCAGGTAACAACACCATGGTGAGCACAGAGCCCATTGTATGGAAGCAGTAATCCCAGCAGATGAATGGTCTCACTGCCCAAGCATCCCCACAGAAGTACATCTGAGAGCCAGCAGCATCTGTGCTGTGCCTGCCCTCTGGACACACTGAGGACTGTAGTCTCCGTGGTTAACAGCCTGGCATCTCCCACCAGAGTAAATTCACACCGAATGGAACGTGAAAAAACAGCACAAAGTGTTTGTGCTTCATGTGAGTGACAACACTGCTCCTGACAGCCTGACTGCGCTGCCGTCGTGTTTTTCAAGCACACATCCCAGAGGATCTCTCTCTTCATAGGGCCTTCCACATGCTTTTGAGAGAGGTTCAGATCAAAGAGGGCCATGGAGGATCAAAGAATTGGAAGAGCCCCTTTGCCTGGCATGAGAAGTATGGTCTTCAGTGAACTAGTGCTGGCTGCTCTGACAGAGATGATGCTTGTCTTCTTCATGCCTGGAACAGTCTGGCCCTGCATAAACCACACAAATTCCATCTGTTCAATCTTGTGGAATTGAATTCAATCCTAGATCAAGCTTTCAGAGCCAAAGGACTTAGTTATGTCCCTCCTACCTGCAGTGGAGGAGCTCAGATTTAGACTGGTATCTCTCTTTTTGTTTGGGTTCCCCACAGGATAAGCCAGCCCCCCAGCCTGCAGCTCTCCTGCAAGCCAGTGCTGGGTGGTGTGCACCACCTGGGAGACTGGTTTGACATGAGAAACCCCGTGATAGCATAAGTCATGGTCACAGCCTATACAAGTTCTCAGTCACAGACACCCAGTAAAACACCCAGGAAGGAGAAAGGGCCATCCAGCCCCTTCCACTCCCAGTTATCACAGAAAAGCTGGTAAATCCAGAGGATTCAAAGCCTGTCTGTTTTGCATATCTCCAGGCTGTAGAGTTTGACACCCGGAGCACAGATAAGCCTGTAACAAAACACCAAAAGCTGTAAATACAAAATGTCACAGAAAGAGAGACCAGCAGTGTGCCCCCCCCTTTGGCAATGGGAACACTCATGGATACACCAGAAATTGCCTTGATCGAGATATTTATTTATTTTTTTAAGAGAAACAGACACTCCAGAATTAAGGAGAAGAAAAGGGCAGGCAAGAGCCTGCAAAAGATCAAAAGCTCCTCTGCTCTTTCAATCATCTCCAGGGAATAGCTTTGGGATCCTGCAGCAAGAGCCATTGCTGCTCAAAGTGTTCAGAAGTGTGTCAGGTTTTAGGGTCAGGGCGGCACCTTAGACCTATGACAGACACTCTCTGTTAAGCCCCCTCCCTCCCCAAGGGGCAGAGGAAGGGAATAAGGGAGAGAGACTCGGCCAGTAGAGAAGGGAACGTCAACACCTTTAAT
>JANHGN010001916.1:71227-89978 GCA_024605025.1 Megaceryle maxima
CTGGACCCTGCGCTGCTGGGCCCCCTGCTCTGGGTGACCCTGCTGGATGGAGCAGGGGGGTGGCACCAGAGCATCTCAAGAGCTGCCTTCCAACCCCCACCAGTCTGTAATTCTGTGATTTAATGGTCTTGGTTTCCCAAATACTGTTCTTTTGTATGGGCATCATCACTCAGGATGAATTTGGATTTTACCAGCTCTTCCTCCAGCACTCAGCATATTCCTCACCAGCCCTCCTGTAGGCAGGCAGACACTGGGGACATGAGTTCCTGACTTCCACACTATTTCAGAACCGGTGACCTATATATGAGCTGTGAGCAGTGGCTGCCAGTCAGAGTTAATGGCAGAGGCACACCTCAGCTCGCTTGTAGAGATGCTCACACATGAAGGATTCTTGCCTGGGTCATCAACCCCTGTTGGCAGAGCTTGCCGATGCTTTGGTTTCATGACACGGAGGTGTGCGTCAGCGTACGCCAGCGACGGAGCTGAGATCTGGCGAGATGCTGTGGGCGGGATGAGGGTCTGTCCCACACCTGTCTCTGCCAAGGCTGCGAGTATTTCAGACGCTGGAGAACAGCCTGTGTCGGAGAGGATGCAATCGCGCACAGCTTGCTGACACTACAGTTAAGCAAATGGTGCCATTAGCAGATGAGTGGATTTTATTAGGAGCTCCATATAAACCCTCCCCAGTCAACACTCCCTCTGCTAGCACCCCACGGACGGCTGCCCTTTACTGCTGCTGAGCTGCTCCCATAGATCCTGGAGAGGGAGCGAGAAGGATGTGCTCCAATCCTGCCCCTCCCAAAGCAGAGCATTATGAGCCTGAAAGCAAAATCTGCCAAACCCACCCATCTTGAAACAGCCCGACAGGAAGGACAAAGGCCCCCAGACTTCACTCTGGAAGGTATTTGATCTTTGGAAATGCTGTTAACAGGATGGTCCTTCTCCTGGGGGCTTTGCAGCCAGTCCCAAACCCTACTGTGCCCACTTTCCCTCCAGCCTGAGCCCTGCAGGTCAAACACAGCAGAGGGGAGAAGCAATGTTCTGACCAGGGCCACACTGAAAAGTCAGAGATGCACATAAATCTCTGCTCTGCCAAGCCAGGGGTAGACCCACATCCCTTCAGCTCCATCAGAAGAGGTCCTGACACTGGGGATGTTCCCCATCACTTTGAGGCACATCCTTCAACCTGTCCACAGCCCACAGAAACACACGGCACATTCTCTATGAAACCACAGTTTCAGACAGACTGGGAAAAGGAAGAGACTGCAATAAATACAACTTAGCAAAAGGTGAGGTTTCGTAGTAGGCTCCAACCATACATGACAGGGGGGGACCTGATAGAGATCAAGCTGCAATAGAAACATCACCTTTTGAACAAGATACTTTATCGCCTAAATCAGTTCCCTCTCTTCTCAAATTAAGTCCATAACCCATTTAATCAGGAAAGTCAAAGCCAGATCCAGTGTCTCGGGGGAAGTTTTACTGGAAGCAGGTTCTGTCTCTGTAAGAAGGAAGGCAATATCTATTTGAGACTGCATACTAATGCTAAAGGATTTGTCAGGAGGGAGGGGAAAAAAAAAAGAAAAAAAAGAGGAAGGAGGGAAGGAGGGAACTGTTCAGTTTCCCCACAGAAAATTGTCTAGATTGGGGAAATAGGAACTGACCCAGTTTTCACATTTCTTTTTAAGCAGAGAGAAGTAAACCTTGTTAAGAGATGTTTCTGACCTAACGTATAAGCTTTGAAAGGCACACCAAAATGATGATGAACTTAAACCAGGAGGGAAGCAGGCTGGGATGAGGGGTAATATCCCGTGGTATCTATCTCAAGAGGAGGTTTTGAAAATTTGGGTCAATCCCTGAGAGAGGATGTCTTCTTGCCTTGATCCTTTCCAGCAGCAAATGCTGGAAGGGCACTGCTGGGGAAACAGAAATGACTTCCAGGTCCCACCTCTGTAATATGCTTTGAGCTGTTCTGTAGGTATAAATCCTTTCACTGGGAAAATAAATCTCAATATAATAAAAGCCAAACAATGTTAATGAGGAGGCATGGCAGAGGGGGGCGGAATATAGGAAAATAAACCAGGACCAAAAAAACCTGACCCACCAGAAGGAAATACACAGGGAAAGGTGCTTTGCTGCCTGAAAATCAAACCAGCCTCTGGGCAGGAAGCAGCTGAATTTAAAGCAACCATTTTGGAGATAAAGACGATGCTAAAATTACTGTTGAACATTATCCAAAAAGGCAGATAATACCTAGATTACATCTTCAAAGTTTTATCGCCTTAAGCTAAAGGAGAAAGAGAAGGGGGAGTGCAGGCTCACAGGGAGAGCGGTTTGGTTTCCTAGGACTGTCATAAGCCACATTGACTTGGACTCCAATCTCTGCTATGTTTAATATGTAGATTGACTTAGGCTTTCTCAGTAAGTAATTTAAGAAAACATCATCTGGAAAAAAAAAAAAAAAATCCTAAGTAATTTAAACTCTGCAAGCAAAGGCAGCAGAAGGTCAGGGTTTTTTAACGTAGGCAAAAAGTGATGACATGGTAGCTGGAAAAAGGCCAGATTTGTGCAGTGGAAGAGGATTTCCTGCTTGTATTCCCAGCCGTCGTAACTTGCTGCTTCCCTTTAAATGACATCTGCATTCGTGTGTGGAGATGCTCATGCCTACCGCTGCGGCAGGCACCCCACGGTTGTTTGGAGCCTCCCAGGGTTTCTTGTCCTCCCCAGACAAACCTGGGTGATTAAGGAGGTACCCCAGGCTAACAGCAGCATCTACGAGAGGGGAAGGATCCCATCTAGGCTGACAGAGGCAGCAAGGTAATGATTCAAAGAGATGGATTCTCATTGCTGCCACTCCCCGGAGAAAATCAAAATCTCTCCTTCATCCCCTCTTTGTCTGGCTTGTCTGCTTAGGGTCCAACTCAGCGAAGCATTTCAGTGAATGCTTAACTCTCATTGATTTCAAGGGGATTACGCACACAGCCTGAAATTAAGTGTGCTTTTAAATGCTTTGCTGAACCAGGGCCTGAAAAATGTGGTTTGAAGCTGGAGAGGACTACCCTGTGTTTTTTGAGTGCCTGGCATAATGGGCCCCCCAAAGGAAGACAGAAACTGTTCGGGAATAAAAATTTTGAGGCTTTTCCCCTGGTTTCTGTTGAACTGCAGTGTGAGATTTCTGCCCCTCCATGTGCTGACAGCCGGTGGCTGATGGCTGAGCAAGCAGCTTCTCATTGGCCTGTGTGTCACAGGGACGTGTGACTGCAAAGGTGATCAAAGCAACCAAAATTGGGCAGTCAGGAACAATTCCAGCTCTAGGTCCAGCTGTATCTCCAAACCTACATTTGGGGTTGTGTCTGGATGAGATCTGCCCATTCTCTGACGAGGGAAAGAAGGAGATACAGCAGATCTGGCACCAGCATGGGCAGTGGGGAAACCAAAGCTGCAGAAGGCCAGGTTTAGTCAAGGCCTCACATAAAACCAACCTCAAATCATCCCATCTAGAAACCAAATCCCAAGACAGTGATGGCCCAGGATGAGCATCATTCTTCGAGCTACTTGGAACAGCAGCATGTTCATGGTGCAAGAATGTGCAGAGCCTCCAAAACACTCAGCTGAGTATCCTCAGAGCCTCCTTTGACCAAACCTGGAGCTGTTTTCCAAGGTGCAACAAAAGGTACCTTCCTGATCTCCAAATTAATTTTGCATGAGACACTGAGATCCTTTGGCTTTGCATTTAAAAAACTGAAAACCAGATGGTCAGTGTGGTGTCCTGACCCACTTAAAGCTTCATTCCACAAAAGCTGAGCTACTTTTCCTGAACATTTCCAACAGCTTTCAACCTGAATTAATAACCAAGCCTGGGACATTTCAATCCAAAGATGAAACACTTGGCAAAATGATAAACAATTGAAATCAGAGGCTCACCAGAGAGTGCTGCAAAAGGGGGGGGAGAGAAATTACCACTACCCACCCGATATAATTTCTTCTATAGATTTTTTTGTGATCAATTGTTGCCGCTAAGTAACCACATTTTAATATTAAAAACACAATTTGTTCCAAATGCAGTGGTGACAGGAATGCCACATCCTATTCTTAACAGCCCCGTGATGTCCTGCCAGCAAGCAGAATCCTGTTCTCAATTACCCGAGTGTAAATTCACAGTCCCTCAGTACGCAGCCCTCTCTGAAGGGAGTTAGCAAATGCTCAGAGCTTTTGGAAATCACATTGCAAGGATTTGCATATGCAGTGATAACAGGAAAAGCTGTCAATCAGAGCATGGGGACTGTGTGTAGCGGGCACTTTCCATCGGTGGGGCATTGGTGAAGCCATCAGGTGTCACTGCCCATGCTCTTCGTGGCAGATCTCTGGCAAACCGAGCTCGTGAGACAGCGTTCCTCTTCTTTGATGCTCCCACCCACGTGCGAAGGCATCATTTCACTGCAGCGTAAATCTGGGGCTGAGAAGCAGAGCTCTCAGTGCTGTCCCTGCCACTGTCCCACTGCCCCAGCTGGGGCGAGTCCCTTCCTCTTTGCATCTGCAAGCACCGAGGCGCTGGCTGCTCCAGCTGGGCAGCACACTGCTGAGCCCCAGCATCAAAAGCCAGAGACAGCAGCTGAACAGAGCCCAGCGGCGCTTGAAAGACAAAGTCCTTGAGAACCGCCCCCTGCCACCCGCAGCAGCGGCGAGCACACCCGAGCCCCCGTACAGCAGCCACGCTCGCCCTGCCAGAGACTTCAAATGGAGACATCATCTCCCTTGCGTGACTCCCCCTTTCATGCGCCCGGATGCAGGCGAAGCCCCTCGCCGGCGTGACAGACTCTGGGTGAGGACGTGCTGGGGGTTTCCCGGCCGCCACAGAGCTCTCATTGTGGAGAGAATACAATGGAGTCACCACAGAGCACATGGCCAAGGCAAGGGCTTGGGGAGAGCAGCTGCTTTGATCTTTGGGTGGAGGAGCTGGCTCTGGGGTTGGTTAACCCTTGGGGCTCGGCCCGGTGTAGTTTCTTCCCTTGGGTCCCCTTGCAGAAAAGGCCTTCAGCTGATTGATTCCATCCCACAGGAGATCCTGAGGAGGGCTGGGAACCACGTGTCAGGATGCTTGGGGACTCCTTCAAGCACCAGGAGTTATACCCATCCTCCGCACCAGGTATTTTACAAGCTGCAGCATTTCTCTGTTGCTTTCCCATCCCTTTCCTGAACATTTTAAATGTTACACTTGAGAAAACCCTTTTTCCTGAGCTCACCTCATTTATCTTTATTCCAACGCCCAGAGGCATACTGGTCTTGGGCTCTAACCACTGCCCTGTTCACCTACCCATGACCCAAAGCTTTCCATCCACCTCCTCAAGCACCACCAATCCCTTACATACCATCCCACAGGCCATAGACCTCCCACTGGACCTCTCCAACTTCATGCAAAACATCCCACAATGTTTCTACAGCCCTCATTAACAGAAGGAACATGGTGCTGGGGGAGGAGGAACAGAGGTTGTTCTAGATGGGGCTTTTCATAGTGCAATTTTTTCTCGTTGACCAGAGAAGGCTGCGTGACGGGGGATTTCTAGGAGCGAGACAAGGCATGGTAGGATCTCATCACATTCATCCTCTCCCGATGTCAACATCCTCCCTCAGAGGGTGCTCACGGAGTGCACGCCATTAATTAAATCAATACAGAGTTTCTGGGGAAGGGAAATGACACCTGGGCTGGGGGTCATCTGCCTCTCTGACTCCAACACGTATGAAAGCACAAAGTGACTGTGAGGAGCTGGCAGGCAGCTCCTTCAGGATTACAGGAGCAGACTCCAAAGCAAAGCCCTTTCCAAGGCTTGACATGCAAAAATGAATTTTAGGAGCCTGATATTCAAAGATATTTATTCTCCAGGATCCTGGCCAGCAATGAGAGGAACTGCACATGGGTGGCAGGGCTGCGCGTCAGGCCCTGAAGCCAAATGTCTGAGAAGATGCAGCTCATTCTGATCATTTCAATTCCAAGACTGTGCCAAAGCTCACTTTTACCCATGGGTTAAATCCAGGCTTCACCCAACAGAGCCAGGAGCCCATCACTGCCACCCGAGCAGGCAGAGCCTTTACGATGCCATCTCCAGAGAGGCAGAGCAGACAGGAGTGTCTTGCAAGTTAGTTTTAAAGGCAAAGCAAGACGAGCCACAGCTCGCTTTATTGCTCTTGTTTTACAAGCATCTGTTGTTTTGGAAACATCTGAAACGAGAACAATTCGACACAAGGCACCCGATGCAAAGCATCCTCTGTCAAAGGCGGAAATCTCAGACACGTGTCTGAAACAGACTTGAAAGCTTTGTGCTGTTGTGTTGCTGGTGGTAATTTTGTTGCAAAAGAAAAAAAAAGGGAAAAAAAAATTAAAGGAAGAAACTTCTTTTTTCCAGAGCTCACCCAGATGTTTGTGGTTTGGGATTTTCTTTTTTTTTCTTTTTTTTTTTAAGTGCCTGGTTAGTCTCATGGATATTGAAACCTGCTCTGCTCACAGAGAACAAGGGGGCTCTGACAATGTTCAAAGGGATCTGGAGAGCAGTGGTTTATACAAAGCTTTGCTCTGCTTTCCTGCAAGAGAGGGAGGGAGGGGAATGGTGGGTAAGAGCCATAGGGGCGGCTGTTCACTGCAGTAGCTTAGTCTGTGGAAACAAAATGCAGTGAAATAGAGTTTTAGAGCAAGACACACATGGGCAAATCTCCATCACAACTTTCCCAAGGTCTTCAACAGTTTTCTGGGTGCAGGTAAAGAATACAGCCCACGTCCAACTTGGAAGAGTAAAGACCTTCTTCATGTGTCCCCCAGACATTAGCTGACTCTTGCTTCCCATCAGGACACAGTGTGGCTGTCCCACGGGTCACCTCTATTCTGTAAACACATCACAGAGTGATAAGAGAGTGGAGAAAGTGAAGGTTTAGGACAACAGGAAGAAGAAACCCAAGAAGCCTGGTAGGCATCAGGATGAAACACAGTGTATTTAGGAATAGTCCTGGTGCAATGGCAGAGGCAGGAGCCTGGAAAGATGTAGATTTTCAAACTACTTGAAATCTCCTTCCAGAATTCATGCCACCACATCCAAAAAGGTATCATCTGTCTGGTAGACTGAACTGACACATAGACCTGGGTTTGCTGCCTCCTTGTAGAGATGTCAGAAGGACCCGGTCACTACCCAAGTGACGGCAGAGCTCTGCGAGTGTAGGCACAGCTGCCCAGCAGCCTTTAATGATCTTGTTAGAGGTAGTCACTGTTTTCCACCCTGAAATACAGTCTGACCTGAAAGACCATTTAATTGCACGTTTTCTACCAAGCTGGGAACTGTCAAATGGCAGCTCAGAGCTGAGCACATGCAGACACTCTGCAGTCACAAGACAGAAAACAGCCAATCACCCCCAGACTGTGCAACTTGCAGGCACTGGTGCTGAGGGAGATCAGCTATCAAGTGGGCCACTGAATTGAGTCCTGCTGGCTCAACATTGTGAGCTTAGACAATGGGAATTTCACTGCTTCCCTCTCAACATGCCCACTCACCTCATCCCCTTCCATTCCAAAGCACATCAGAGGGGCTGGATGGCTCATAAACCTGGTGGGATCTCAGAAGGAGAAGATGCACAGCCTCTCAAAGGTAAATAACTTAAGTCTCAGGAACAGCATCCTCTAGCACAGAAGATGCAAGGCTGGGGCTGGAAAGAGGGAGGAGAAAAGCCTTCCCCGTCCCTACATCCATCACCACTAGACATACCTGAAATGGATCCAGGCAGGATAGATGTCGCTAACTAGGGACATTTTTCACCTTGCTAACAAGGAGATGTTTTAAATCTTAGCAAGAAGATCTAAATAATTCAACAGACAAGACTGGGGTAGGTGAAAGGACTGAAGGGAGTTGAGTTCACAGCTCGGAGAAAGCCCAACAGTATCTAAACCATGACATCAGCTGTGATGACAGGCACACAGCACTTGAACATGTAGGCTTGGGCCCCACGGGTGCTATTCATCAAGCAGTGGCCAGACACCCCAGCCTGCTGTCATGGGACTAGTACCAGATCCAGACTGAAGAAGAAGCTCTGCAGTGTCCTCGGGTCAAAGCAGCCACTTCATGAACCATTTTCAGGGTTCTGAGGACCCGATTCCTGCTCAAACCCTAGTTCTCACCTCTCTTTCCTCCTTTATATATATATATTTATATAGGAATTCCTAAACACTAAAAAAACATGATGCTGATAGTAGAGACCTTTGCTTTTTGCTGTGACTGTCATGCCTCAGGACAAGAAAAAAAGGTAGGGAACAGCTTCGTGATCACTGAAGCAAAGGGCATTGCTCTTTCTTTGCATCCCTCCGTTGCCTGAGCTCCTGGGTCTCCCTTTCTGATGCTGTCAGTTCAAAGAGCACCACAGGTATGAGATTACCTGCAGAGCACTTTCCTTCTACCAGGACATGGCCCATCAGAGCACCTTATGCCTGGATCTGGCCCTCAAGGCTGGAGGGAGAGTGCCTTTATTCCCCTCTACCCTCGTCTTGCTTTCAGGCCTGGATACCTGCCAAGGAGCAGACAATTTAGCACCAAGTGTCTCTTTACTGATGTTTCCATCAAGATGAGAAACACGAAAGGCTTGGCTGATTTACCAAGGCTCACTGGTTTTGCGCCTTGACAAGAGTTACAAAAGGAATCTCATTACAATCTCCTCAGTTCTCATCAGCCTGGCACGGAGCCCGCTGCAGCACCGTGTCGATCAAAGCCTCGCTCCTGAAGGCCCAAAGGGTGCTGGGAGAGCTGTTGAAAAGATGGTGGTTTTTTTCTTCTTGTCATAGCCGTGGCGTTCGTGTGGAACCAAGGGGGAGGCTGGAGGATCAATGGGGGAGGCAGCTGCTTTGGGGAGAGTGGGATGCAGAGTAAAACGTGCACCCCTGCCTGCCCTCCTCCAGTGCCAGTGGGAAATGTCCAGCTCCAGCTGCATCCAGCATCTGGGATCACACAGAGGATCTGAGCCCTGAGGGACAGCCCATGAGGGACAACTACAACTTTCTGCTGTAGGTCCAGTTCTGTAGGACAAAGCAGAGGGACCAACATCCTTGAACAGGCTGGAAAATGATTTTCATGCAGGTAATGGGGTCTGACTCCAAGCTACAAGGTCAGCTCCAGTCTATACACCATGCCTGATACAGGCTTTCCTGGGAAGCATCGTGCTCCACCTGCACTTTGGACTGTTGAAAGCCCAAGGCCACAGTTTGAGGTGCACATCCTAGTGGCAGAACAATGTGATGGGGATTAAGTCACCAAACAGCCTCTGAGAACTGTGAACAAGGTGCTGCAAGGATTTCTTCTCACTTTTACACTTGCAGCTCATCAAAACAGCAGTGTCGAGCTTGTTAACGTTTTTCACAACTTTTACACAGCAGTTGCTTTTCTAGTGGCCATTAAAACAATTCCACTGGGCCAATTCCCCCTCACCTCCTGTTTGCTGCCACAGTAATCTGGCTCTGCATGTTTTGGGAAACCAGTTGCATTTTAGGAGGGTTTAAATCTGAAGTCATCCCCACAGGGCTTCCTTTAAATATCTTCATCATCTCCCCTTCCCCTACTCTGCAGACTCCAAAATGGGGGAAATTTTTACAAAAGCAGGGTTAACTTGCTGAGACATCATCATCAATCCAAAGCAAATGGGCATGAGATGTTTCTTGCAGGCCTTTTATTCAGTGAAACGAGCTCGGCAGCACAGCAGTTGCTTTGCAAATACACTGCAAAGCTTTGAGGTTCACCTCGGATCATGGGGTGTCTCCTTCCTGCCTGCTGCTCCGAGCTGGAGGAGGGATGGAAGGGTCACTGGATTATACCTGCCAAGAAAGTGCTTTCTCAAAGGTGTTGGATGAGCTCCCTTTATACAGTCTGCAGAACTGGGATCCCTACTGTATCTGTAGGGCCAACTCTTGGAAGACATTTGGCACCGCTCGCTTTACATCGACCTGCAGCATCCGTGAAAATGGATGAAAATTCCACAATCCCTGGTGGTGCCACCTGCCTGTAGAAACGACTCCTGGCAGGTCTGAGTGGTGCAGATGACTGACCTAAGAAAGAGTTGCTCTGCCAGGACATGCCTGTGAGAGTAGGTCTCCTCCTTCCTGCCTTTGATAGACTCAACACATTCTCCTACCACACACATCACCCCCAGCAATAACTTGCTCAAGCCCCAGGAGCTCTGGAGCACCATGAGCTCATCTCTACTGAGGTTCATCTCCACTGAGAACTTCAGTGCTGTAGGGATCAAGAAAGAGAGAAGTCCAACCATTAGATTAAATGACTAATAGTAGTGGGCAGACCCACAAGGACTCACAGAGCTCTCAGACTGGTTTCTGACAAAAAGGGATGACCAGGGAATGCTGGAGAGAGTCCAAAGGAGGCTGTGAGGATGATGAAGGGACTGGAGCATCTCTCTGGTGAGGAAAGGCTGAGAGCCCTGGGGCTGTTTAGCCTGGAGAAGAGAAGCCTGAGAGGGGAGCTGAGCAATGGTTACAGATATCTGCAGGGTGGGGGGCAAGGAGAAGGGGCCAGGCTCTTGTCAGTGCTGCCCTGGGATAGGACAAGGGGCACTGGGCACAAACTGGAACCCAGGAAGTTCCACCTCAACAGGAGGAAAAACTTCTTTGGTATGAGGGTGACAGAACCTGGCCCAGGCTGCCCAGAGAGGCTGTGGAGTCTCCTTCTCTGGAGACTTTCCAGCCCCACCTGGATCCATTCCTGTGTGGCTGCCCTGGGTGACCCTGCTCTGGCAGGGGGGGTTGGACTCGATGATCTCCAGAGGTCCCTTCCAACCCCCACCATTCTATGATTCTAGGAGCCCTGAGAGATACCAGCACAGCAGCTGCTTCCCTTTCCATCCCCACTGGCACACACCAGCAAGTGCCATCCCTGCTCCCACAGATGCTCCCTACATGATGTGTTGGTCCATCTTGGCCTGTGGTCTTCAAACTGGGGTGCAGGGAAGGCTCTGGAGCTGGGTGGTGCTGATGAATACATGTCTCTCTCTGTCACTTTGTCTCTGGAGGGTATGGCTGCTGTAAGGCAAAGGCTGGCTCCACTCTGGAGATCCTCTAGCTGTTAGCTAAGCATGAATAATATCTTCTGCATTTAGTCACACCTACTGCAGCCTAGATGTAGGCAGCTCTGAGTGCTCCTTCAGCTGCTCTTAGAGGTGGTTCCCCTCCATTCAATTAACTGCTGTTGTATCAAATATCCCTGCCCCAAGAGATATCTAAACATGGCTTGTTCAGCCTCTGATGAAGGGAGATGAAACCCTCACTCATTTTCTGAGATTCAGTCGTGCTAAAATCTATCAATTATCTAAAGACATTGGAGCTTGCTAATGCCAGACTAATTAAGACATGCTTCAAATGCTTCCTATTAGTTATTCTTGTGGTTATTAGGTGTGGAGGAGATGTATATAAATAGACAGGAGCTCTCTGCTAAAGCAGGAAAAACGGTTGCAAAATTAGGCTCTGGTGGGCCGTTCTGAAATGAAGTTTGAGGGTTATTGTTACTTAGCAAAAGAGGGATTTAATCTAAATATTAGCAATATGACAGGAGCACCTTGATATCTCTCAAGGGATTAGGGCCTTCTTATATCAGGCCCTGTATGAATAACTGTAGCTGTCTTAATGGAAGAGTTTCCTCAAGAGGCAAGAGATGCCAGAGGACCTCTGAGCTCCCCCATCTCAGACACACTCCTGAAATGCCCCTCTCTTCTCAGCAAAGAGGACGTAATAAAACATCTAACAGTTAAACAGCCAAATCTTGGGGTGGTCTTAGCCCTAGTGAGCCTGTGAGGTTCTGAATACCATCTTCACCCCGTGATGCCTGGGATACCCTGCCCTGACTTGGTCATCTTAAGGCACTACAGCCCAAGCATCTCACCCCATCCAAAATCTGTTTTGGAGACTAGGCTTGGAGGCATCTCAGCCATGCCCTCTGGGAGGAAGGAAATGAAGGTTTGCTTTGAGTGTCTTTCAAGCAGGAACATAAATTAAACATGAGTTGGGCCTGGGTATACTGGAGTTGGTCCCTGCCAAAAGTATTGGCCGTGGATGTGTAGAACTGAGTCTGGGCATGAGAGCTGGAGTTCCCATGAACTCCATGGGGCTGCCATGAGCAACTTGAAAACCTGCTGGCTGACTTCAGTGCCATTTCAGACAGGGTAAGAAGTCTCAAGGAAATAATTTCTCTACCAGTTTAGTGGAAATGGGCCATAAGAAAATTCTGAGGGAAAAGTTGCCATATAGGTTTATCCACTCTTAGACTCCTGACCATTCACACAGGAGGAAAAAGCTGTAACAGTCTGAGCCACAAGGAAATCTTCCTTTCTCTGGTTTGACCAGAGGACAGACCCACGAGATCTCTAGGAAAGTGGAGATCTTTATCTGTGTTCCTGTTGCTGGAAAACACAGCCACAGTGCTCTGTGCTGCCTGGCAAGGCTGAAATTCTAACTCCAGTGGAACAGAAAGAAATAGCAGACCTGGAGAGGTACCAGAGACACCCTTTTCCTTAAGAAGAAGATAAGACTGTGGGGATCAAGTGATCCAGCCTGGCCTCTTTACTGAGGCCAGTTACACTGGTGGGTTTTTATGAAAGGGCAGCAGAGCCCCAGGGAGAAGGACCATGAGCTGGCAGCTCTTTCTGACACACCATCCAAAGTGTCACCAGCACTGTGGGTTGCAGAAAGTCTCTGTTCTCCCTTCCCTTGCCCCTGAGCCATCCAGCATCCTCAAAGAGCTGCTCTTTAATCAGGCATCTGAAATGGCAAATAGAAAAGTCATCCAGGGAAGATGGTCCTAAAGTTTAAAAAGAACTTGCTATAAAGCCTGAAACTAAAAAGAACTCACCCATGAGTCTCCTCCTGCAAGTTGTTCTCTTCTCTTCTCTATCCCACAAAACCTCAAGGGATCAACTCCCACTAAATTACCCTCTTCTCTTCCAGCCAGAAACTTATATGCATCACCTCCCACTAAATTACCCTTCTCTCTGGCCAGCCTGAAAGCTCAGCAGCTCACCCCCCTACACTCCCCTCTGCCAGCCACAATTAATCCTTTCAGTTGAATTTTCATTCCCAGTTTCTTCTCCAAGTGAAAGATTCAGGGCTACAGTAAGAAAAAAAAAAAAAAACCAACCACCCACAACCTTAAGTTTCTAGAGGTGTCCAAAGAGCCCTTGAGCAGCCTGTTCCTACCAAAGCCAGGCACAAGCTCCCAGGCTTTGCTTTTGCTGCTCCTTAAAAGCTCCTGCAAATGTAGGAATCAATAATTTTCTCTCGTTTCTTGAAACGCCTGCATGTTTGGTGGTTTAGTTCTTCCTGTTCCCACAGGCTGCAGAGGAGAGGACATGTGGGCACCTAATAATTAATCCCTCTGTCCATTCATTGAAAACCAGTATGGAAATTGGTGTTGTGATTTTCCTCCTCTTCATGTTCCTAACCCACCTGCAGAGGAGCTTGGGGAAAGGCCCCAGGCCCTGCTCTTCCAGGCCTGGTTGGTCTTGCACCATAGCGTGACACTACAGCTGGGCAAGTCCATCTCCCAGCTCTGTCCTGACCCTACAGTGGCCATCTCCAAGCCTCAGTGCTGTAAATATGGGATAACATTCCTTCCTGGATACCAAGACACAGTGGGATGATTTGCATCTTAGCAAATAAGAATTACTCAGGCAGTACAATGTGAGCCCCTGGGAAAACCTCAGATTTCCCATTCTGGACACCTCTGCAGTTGCATTTCTGCTCTGTCCTCTCCTCAGTGAAGGACAAAGTCATGTCCCAGCACGGTCAAGGGACTCTGAGCTGTGCAAACTATGGTGATGAAGAAAGAGAAGCAAGAAACGTTTTTCTTTCTCCCCTAAATCTCTTTGTAAAAGGTTTGATCTGGCAGCCTCTGGTACATTTACCAGGGGAGATAATCTTTGCTGTTTGGGGCTAGTGATAAAGAAAAACTGCCTGTTATCAGCTGACCAGCGCGTCCCAGCAGGAGATATCCTATCTTGGGCACATCAAGGCAGACTTCATTATTAAAGAAGCTGTTTGTTTGCCCTCATCTATGGAGGAAAAAAAAAAAAAAAAGCAATTTCTTTTGTTCTTTGCAAGCAGCAAATCAGTGTTTCTGCTCTGTCTTCATTACCTGCTCAGTAATTGTCACTGCTGAGAGCCTGGCAAGACAATGTGAAGGATGCTGAAAGCTTCCCCTTCCCTTTTTGCAGTACCATCTGCTTTTGTCTTCTCATAGGCTGATGGAAGCAAGGAAATGCCCGCTGCTTTCAAACAGGCAGGGTGGAGTAAATGTATCCTCTGGCTTTATTTTTAATAAAAATCAAATGGCCTTTTGCCTGTCCATCCATTGCCCTCACCATCTGCTGCAGGAGGTGATTTATTGGGAGCAACATCCTTTGGCTGCGAAGGTGAAGGTTCCCCCAGCCACCTTGGCTCCCTGCCCTTCCCCTCTCCCAGAGTTAGCAAAACAAGGTGAAATTGGAGGTGTTTCTGAGGTAGTTGGGGGGCAGATATTTTCTTGCAATGCCCATTTAGGACAGGACACAGCTTTGTTGGAGGTGTGGGACAGCAGCTTTCCTACACAAATGCTGTAGAAATATGGAAATTCAGACCAGAAAGAATCATTAAAAGCCCTTGGAAGTCTAAACGGTGGAGAACCCATAACCATCTTGTGTATTGCAGCCTCTGCTCCTCTATCTCTACTCCTAATTATTCCCTCTTGCCACAATTTAAATGCATGATGTCTTGTCTTCTTCCCCACAGACATCAGAAATCAGATTTCATTTTCATCACACAATTAATAGTCGACAAAATCAATGCTTTTTAAGGGAATGATCTTCTTCACTACCCTTCTTAATGTGAATATTTTAGAGCAATTTCTTAAAAATAGTTTAAATGGTGCACTTTGCCATTTTCAGAGATGGCACAAGACAGGTTTCTTAGTTTAAAATGACAAACCACTTTGAAACACAAGCCAATTGCCACACCACTTCCTTTCAGAAGCCTTGTTTTAACTTGGGATATTTCAGAATTACTAAAATAAAATCTCCCCATTGAACCGGGTGGGATCGTTTTCCTCTATCTCTTCAGAAGCCACAAGAAGACCCAGTATGGAAGTGTTTAGTCCTGCTCCAGGGCAGGGAAAGTCTCACAACCTTTATAATTTGGTCACCTCACAGCATTCACCTGCAGAGGATGGAGCACCTCAAAGCAATCGTGATCTGCCCACAGAATCACAGCATGGTAGAGGTTGGCAGGGACCTCTGGAGATCATCTTGTCCAACCCTCCTGCCAAAGCAGGTTCAACCCGAGCAACTTGCCCAGGATCGTGTCCAGGCAAAACATGCCCCCCTTGACCTTGCTTTCGGTTTTGCCTTCCAGGTACCTGTCAGGGGCTTCTCTAGCCCTCACTGCTTGGATTTTTTGGAAACTTGCAATTTCTAGTTTAAATTTATTTATCCTGGTTTATACCTACTTATTTTCTAATTCTTGCCTTTGATCTTAAATAGCTCTTCTCCCTCCCTAGCCCTAATCCTTTGGATGTTGCTAGAAACAGAAGCTCCTGCTCAGCCTCTGTTTACAGGGTTAAACACAGGAGTTTAAGAGCTCTCAGGAAAAAATGCTTGGAGCTTCCCAAACATCCTAAGAACATTTATTGGCTCCTCTTGTAGTTTTGTGTTGTCTTTGCAGAAATGCAAATTGCACACAGAAGATGATTTTGGATCATCTCTTTTACATCTGCCCAAGCATTGGCCCAAGCTACTTTTAAGACTCGGAGCTGGAAGAGATGCAACCGACCACGGAAGGACGGATGAGCCAGTCTTTTCCCTGACCAGAGATAGGGCTTGGGCTGACATAGCCTCTCAGGTGGCTTTTAGAAGGGTCAACTCATCCTTGACTGGGTGTGTTGTGCCATAGGTCAGAAATAAAAAGTCACCCAAAACACCGTAGCCTGAATAGAAAAAATTTCTCCTCCTTCCCCAATGAAAACCAATTCAGCTGGTAGTTTTCAGCTTGCTGCCTTGGCTATTTCTGCAGATGTACACATCAAGAGATGGTTTTTCTTCTTCACAAGGTGGAGTCCCATTAATGCAAGGGGGATCCAGGCTGTAGCAACCATCCCCACATCCCTACCCTGGGGCCACAGCTCCTCGGTGCCCAGGCTCAAAGGGGAGCTGCCGTTTGCTCAGCCTCCCAAACATTTGTGCTTATTTTAATTTGTAGTACAAAACGTTTCAGCAGATTATTCAGTGCCTCCGGGAGCTCTCGAGGAGGCAGAAATAATGAAAAATTATTAATTAGGCTATTATTAATTTATTATAATTATTAACTGCTGATGTTCTGCTCTGCACCAGGCTCAGCGCCAGCTGGTGGGACTGCAGCTGCAGATGGCTCAAGCCTGCCATGAGGAGAGATGATCTTGTTATAGCCATGCTCAACACCATGCCCTGGGCTAAGAGTGAAGGGGGGAATGGGGAGGAGGTAGAAGGGCTCTTCAGGTGCCTCCAGAAAACATAACAGCCCCAGATTTCCTGCCCAAGCACTGTACCCAGTCTGTACTATCCTGTAGGAGAGATGGTAGCAGACTAGAGAGCAGTTAAGGATGTGAGCAGTGATTTTTCAGAGCAGAGTTAGAAAGCTGGGTGAGATGGGAAGGCTGTGGTCCAAAATCTTCTTGGTGGAGCAGGACACAGAGCACGTGCTGTATGTGTCGTTAGCCCCCAGCAGACAGGATCAGGGCTTGGTGTGCATGTCCACACCGAGGTGCAGTGCTCTCTGTATCTAACCCATCCTCCAGCTTCTCCTATCAACTCCTAGAGAACTTACAGCATCAAGTTTCAGAGATGGCCCGTCCCAGGGCACCACTCTTCATGCAAAACACAGAGGCAGAAAGTGCCTAAACCCCAGCCCACTTTTAGAGCTTTTTCACAGATTTCAGCTGTTGAACTCATCTCCTTGAGAGGCTTTGGATTCAAAGAGCTATTACAAAGAGAGATGCCCTGGGGTATAATAATACAGATTCAGACTGAAACCCGAGCCCCAGCCTGGGCACAAGACCGAATAGTACTGAGCAGGGTTTAACTCCTAACGGTTCACAGCCAGGAAAGCACTTTCAGCTCCAGTCTAGAGAGCAGTGGAAGGAATCATCTCCATCCCCTGCTGCATCTCTAGCTGATGCTATTCAAGAGACTACTGGATTGGACAGATGGGAGAAAAATCACTGCCTGTGTCTCAGTTTCCCTGGTATGTGCCTTGGAGGAAGCTAAAGAAAGTTCAGCCCAAAAGCCTAAGACTCAGCAAGCCTCCATGCTGACTGTGATCTCAGAATTTCTATGATTTACCATTTTCTCACCAGAAAACTCCCTGTCTTCCCCCCATCCCTCCTCTCCCATGCCCACAGCAGCTCCTCTGGGATCACTGCTGCCCTGCAGTTATCTGGAGAGCACCCCTGGGTGCCAGGGTGCTTGTAACAGCCGCTCCTGTGACCCCGGTGTGGAAACAGGCCAGAGCCTTGCCTGATGAAAGCCTTGTCATTACCCAATTACTCTGAAATTGCTTTTAACTCATGCCAAATTAAGCTAAAATGCAAATAAAGGTGTTAATTCCCAGGATCTAAAAATAGACAAGAGCCAGTGATGTTTGTAGAAGCCATAGGTGGGGGAATAAAGGAAAAGAAGCACATTTCACAGCCTCTGTGAATCCAAATCAGAACATTCTCCCTCTGTTACCCCTCCTCTGCTGTAGATGTTTCCAACCATGGTGGTGGGGAGGATCCCCCTTCCTACTGCTCCTGGCCCTCACATTGCCCCTTTACTGGCAGTGAGATGGTGGGGACATGTCTGTCCCCTGTGTGTTCCCAGGGGATGCCACCCAGGGGGGTCTTCAGGCAGCCCAGCTTGGAAGGGAAGGGAAGGGAAGGGAAGGGAAGGGAAGGGAAGGGAAGGGAAGGGAAGGGAAGGGAAGGGAAGGGACGGGAAGGGAAGGGAAGGGAAGGGAAGGGAAGGGAAGGGAAGGGAAGGGAAGGGAAGGGAAGGGAAGGGAAGGGAAGGGAACCACCACAACACTGCTTGCTAGAAACATCCTCCCCTGTGTGGCAAGTAACTTGCAAACTGGTTAACAATGGTTTGCAGGTGCATGGATCATTTGCACGTGGAGACAACCTCTCACATTCGTTCAATGAGCTCCTGTCCTGCTATCTGAAAGAAGAAAGCTGCATCTGGAGGTGTGATCCAGCTGGATGGTGTGTGGTGGTTATGGGACCCAGGTAACAGTCTTCTCAAGTATTTCCAGACTTCTGCAGCTTTGGTTTTTAAACAGAACACTAATGATTCCTGTGCTAGGATGCAAGCAGAGTTACCCAGCTATTCCTCATGACAGGTAAATTTACTTAGACCAGACCTTCAGGACAGCTCTCCAACATGTGCTGTAAGAGGCTGATGATGATTTCCCCCTCTGACCCAAGCCCTTCCCTGAAATACAAGTTGTGGAAGATGAAGAAGCTTCCTGCAACTCAGTAACCCAAGTCCAGAGAGAAGTTCCATGCCTATGTCCAGCAGGTCCAGGAAGGTTCTCCTCCCCCTCTACTCTGCACTAGTGAGACCACATCTGGACTATTTTGTCCAGTTCTGGGCTCCCCAGGTCAAAAGGGACAGGGAAATACTGGAGAGAGTCCAACGGAGGCTGTGAGGATGCTGAAGGGACTGGAACATCTCTGGTGAGGAAAGG
>JANHGN010001917.1:0-24722 GCA_024605025.1 Megaceryle maxima
ATTACAATATATCCAAAATTAGTAAAACCAGTAATCGTAAGAAGTGGTCTTGATAGACTGAAGTGATTAAGACCTTTCCAAACATAGCAGAAAGACAAACTGTTAAAAACAACTCTGTCATCTCCCTGCAAACCAAATTTGCCTATGCAAAGTGAATGAAATGTCATAGGAAGACTATTTGTCAACTGCTAAGGTGACAAAATGAAACCTATCGACATCACAAGATGACTAATTTATTTTCCATGTGTTTACAGAAGCACAGCTAGAACATAACAGGGAAACACTAATATAAAATAAGCCACCTAACTCAGACCCAGGAATATTAAGAGACCAGCAGAACAAATCAGATGTTGCAACAGAAAATAAGTTTTGAATTGAAGCCTACTCAAGATAGAACATTCTAATTTGGGTAATGTGCAATTTGTGATGGGGTCAGAAGTTACATTCGTATGATATCAGAGTTTCAGAACGCCTTGGCAGCCACAGATATGTATGAATTCATATTGTATATACATATAATTACTCGTATATATACACACACACTTTCATACAAAGTTACAGTTGAGAACAGAATCTGGTTTTACACGAGGCAGGTAAAACATCTGAAGAAGATGCTGTGTTAGGCCTACCTTTAAATTTGTGTTTCTGTTTGAAGATGGATGAATTGTGGACAAGAATTTTATCTTGTGGACAAGATGTTTAACAAGGTATCTCTTGAGTATTTAGAAAATCTTCTCTGTTACAATAAACAACACTGTACCTGTATGGCTTCGAATATGAACTCGCAGTGTTCCATTGCTTGCAAACTTCTGTCCACAATATGGGCAAATCTTCTCTTTTTCTCCCGTGTGAGTCTACATGGGGTGAGGCAAGACAAGAACGAAACCTTTAGCATAGCTTTGAAAGAAGTGAAATACAGTCTATATAACTGTATTGACATTGACCATTATTCTCTCCATTGTATAGTTTATTCCATCACATCAGGCAGAGATTCTAATGGAATTAGCTATAGCTGTTCATTCCATTTTCTTCTAAAACATCTAAACACATCTCATTATTAATGGCAAAATAAACTGCCTTTTCTATTTACACGATCTATTCACACAACTACAAGAACAAAAGACAACTGTTTTTCAGTTTGATATCTATGATAGTGGTTTCTGAACTAGCAAACAATTTGATTACCTAGTAAAATTTATCTTCGTAAACTGATCATAAGTAGTACACTGTAATTGTCACTAACGCTAAATCATACACCAAGCTTGTCTTTCAAATTTAAAGCTTTTAAGGCTAGAGCACCTTGCTGATAGGAGAATTATTTCAAACCAGAAAAAAAAAAAAAACCACATTAAAAAAAATAAACAAACACGACACAAACTCACATCCGTCCCATGTCATTAACAGCAAGACCACCTTGAAGTTACATACATGGGTTCTGACTGTTTTTCCACAATGTATTTTCAATGACCAATTCTGAACTAAAGATTTATCAGCTTATTGATTAATTTTTCTTCATAACTATGACTGTTCTTTTAATAGATAATTTTGGATTACTTCATTTGTGTTCAATTCATTTAAATGGGATAGGAAAGATAACGCATGAAATTGTAAGTACAGCTGACTATTTGGTTTTCAAGCTTTGCACATGACTTCAGATAGGAAAAAGAATTCTTATTTTTATAAAAGACACTGAAGTGACATGTAATGAAGAATTTTATCATCAAAAATTTATCTCACATAGTACGTACTATGCTGCAGCTAAAGGAAGAATAAATGAGATATCATTTCAATACTGAAATGATTTCATTCCACGACATTAGGCATATATGAGTGTTAAGCCCGTCTTGATTAGAGCAGAATTTCTTTAGAAATCACTTTTATTTCTATCAGCAACACTGAGGGATACCAGACAGACAACTATTAATTCATCCCAAACAACTAAAAATATTCCAGGATCAATCCATTACAAGACTCACAAACGTACATCTAGTCCTAGTCTGACAACAGCAATTACAGTTAAGAAGGAATGTCAAAGAAAGAAGAGGGTTCAACAATTAATGGTAGCTGCTTTCCATGAAAATTCAAACACTTATATGTATATGGCCATTTTTAATGTGAAATAGTAACTCATACTCTATTTTCTAGGAAGGAATATGAAGAAAACATTAAAACTTTATGCAGAGCTCATCAGTGATTCCAGGTAATATTTTTGATTTTTGGAACTTAGAATCCATCTCAGCAAGATCCTTCATGATAAGTTAATCTGAAATCAAGGCTAGGTCTGTTACTTAAGGGATTAAAACAAGTAGATATGGATGAAAAGGATTGTGTGTCTGAAAAGCAGTCTGTTTTTACCAAATAAATCAATTTGTATAATGAAAGATACTATGCCCTCCTACAGTCATGCTCCCCAGGAACATAATTGAAAACAAATCACAAGTTTGTTTTGTGTACCCTTTAGTCTTGTGTTCCTTAGACCAATATATTCAGGCTTGAAAAACAAATGTGCTTTAATACTCCTTACTCTAAAATTAATGAATGAGAGGAAGAATATCCTATGATATAATTTTCTCTCTATTGCAGAAAAATTCAACGAATTTCAGAGGCTGAACGACAACTGATGAACCAGGTTAGTTGAATCTCAATCATCAGTACATGTACTGGAGCCTACAAATGAGGTAATCCAATGTCCTTCTAATTCTTCTGAAGTACAGGAGAAAAGTCTTCCACTAACTGTATGTTGGACAAATACATCTTGGTTACACAGTTGTATCACTCAAATACAGGCATCTTTATTTTCCAGCAACTATAATTACTAAGTAACCTAATGCCTACTAAACAGGAGACAAGCACACTACCAAGAATCTCATCATTGCAATAAGCATTTTTGGATGTTAAGCACCATAACAGCTTTCTACTGAAAAGCCAGAAGCATCTGGAGATTTTACGTTTAGTCAACAGCCTTAAGGACACAGAAGGAATGAATATGATAGAACTGATTCTACTCACTTTTTTATGACTCTTCAGGACTGAGGGTGTCACAAAAGCTTTGTCACAGAGGTCACACTTGTATTTCTTATGTCCATCATGTACAACTTGAATATGAACATTTAATGTGTCCTTTCTTTTGAAAGTAGCATCACAGTGATCACATTTGAAGGTCCTCTCACCTTATAAAGAGAAAAACAATGTTTAAAGATACCAGGTATTTGTGGAACTACAATAATGCTTATTGTTTCAGAAAAACTGAATAAAAGCAGCTAAGAGAAATGAAAAGCTGGGTCCTGAGAACAGAAGAAAAAGCAGCATCAGGTAAAAATGTCATTGGGTAATTAAAATAGTCATAACAACAATGTAGGGTGAAACATGAGATTAAACTCTATAGCCAATAGTGAAGCAGCAACAAGTGGAAATGGCTTCCAGTGAAACAGAGCACAGGCTTTATCAGCACAGCACCTCCAGTAACAGACTCTCATTATGGTAACAAGCAAGAAGATGAAAACAGCTTCGTCTTTTAAACTCAACATGATGTCTCTTACCATTTAAGTTTCAAAAGGATTGTCAAAACAGGAAAAAACTTGCTTTGAGTAACCTGATTCACATCAATAAGGGCAAACTCATACAACAAAGATGAAATAATTTTTAAGTATTACAGCTATATTTCTATCCAGACTGTGCTGGTATGATTGAAGGTTATGGCAGAGACCAGGTTAAGATTGCTAATTAATTACCCAAGAGAGAAGAGGAGACATTGCAGAAATCATTACAATGAACCTTCTCTTTATCACTACTGTGAATGAAGAAGAGAATATTCAAGACAGGAAGACCTGAAAATGATTTTATGAAATGTAATTTTTTCCAGTAAATTAAGTTTGGAAAATAAATTTTTACATCAGAATGATGTAATCCTACATCATTTTGCAGAGTGTCTGCTTATAAAACAAAAAGGGGATACTAAATTTAAAAAATATATATGATGTAGGCTGAAATTCACTTTTTCCTAGAAGTTTCAAACTTCACAAACAGTTTTCCTGTTCCTACAGCACAGAACAGTAAAGCCAGATAAATCTATGTTGAGATTCTGGTTTGTCTTTCTCCTTCCTTCATAGAACACGTGTATTTCAGTGCGAGGAGAGAGACTATCATCCAGCAGTAGCAGGACAATGCCTGTAATTCTGAGTTATTTCAAATATGAGACACTCATTATCATGGCAGCACAGCTTGTCAGTCTCAGAGTTGGGTCACAAGGGGAAAGAGTTCCACATTTCTTCACTAGGAACACAAGCTCTTCTCGGAAAACAGCAGAGCCCCTTGTTTTAATCACAGCCTTGAACTGAAAACTGTTTATTCTTCAGTTCATCCTAGCAATGACTTTCACTTTGCTATTGGTCTGTCAACACTTCTTTTATAGGACTCTGCAGACAAGAGGTGCACTAAGACTATAAAGCTTTGCTTATATTCTGCTGTATTAAGGCCTCCCTGTTAAATTGGTCAGATGTTGGGGGGTTTTGGTAGGTTTTTCTTGGGTTGTTTTTTTTTTTTTTCCCCAAAGTAAGAAAAAAAGTTTTTATTAATCACAGTGAAGATTTTTCAAAACACCAAGTATTAGCAGCTTAAAGTTTTGACTCCTTTTGGAACTGGTTTAGGTAAGAAGTTTCCACCTTCAAATATCTACTCTGATCTTCCACAAGACATGTCCCCTTTTGCACCAAGGAAGACTGACTCGGCAATGTCTGTGCCACTGCAGTTCACATTCTGATATATTTAATAGAGGCTTAAATAGCAGTGGTCCAGGGACAGCTAAACCTGCCACAAATCACAACCCTAACTCAAAGATCTCCAAATTTCCCGAGCTCCCATCCTCTTCAAAATACATAGTCAAAGTACATAGTTTTAGAGAGACCTTTAACAAGGCCTACAATTCTGCATACTGTAACTTACTGCTCTGGGACATTCTGCAGATTATTGGTTTATTGGAATACACATTAGTGAAGAAGTGTTTAAACTTCTCCTGTCCCATCATCATTTTAACATTTGAAAAACAATTTTCAAAATTCAACGCTTTGTGAAATTGAAGAAGCTTTGAAAGACAACTGTAAAAGAACAAACTAAACACACCAGGCTAATAACTCACCTATGGGAAGCACTTTTATACAGGATTAAAAAAACAGTTTTACAGTTTTCTTAATTATATCAACATATATATTCCCCAAATCAAAGTACTGTCCTCTAAGTGACAAGGATTTCATATCATGAATATTTTCTAAAATCGCTGACATTCGCAGGGTTGAATGATAGTCTAGGGCTCTGCAAATACTAAAGACGGAGAAAATTCCACCACTAAAAATAGATCTTTAAGCAGTCAAACAGCACAGAATGCCAAGAACGAGTTACTCATGAGGAAAAATGGCCACAGCATTTCTCTGGGCTGCTGGTTCTATGCCAGAGGCCAGAAACATTAGCCTAGGCTGGCACAGGAGAAGGAATCTCAGTTTCAAGCTCTAAACTGGATTACGTACAAAAGCTGAGTAAGCCACCACGTTATCTCTGCTACCATTTCTCCTTTCTGAAAATGGAGGTAACGCTATCACACTTAATGAAAAAATAAATCCCTTGTCATAAGACCTCAAGTCATTGCTAGATTTCTCCAGCATATTTGGATTTCCATTTGAGCGCATTTAAAGAGAAGGTTCGAATCTGGCTCTGGTAACTTGCTGCAGTTAGAGTTGAAACTTAATACTAATTTAGTACAGCAAGTTGCATATTGGATCAAAGTACCATATGTCTGTTTTTCTCAGTCAAATGTGAGAGCTAAGGAAGTTCTTTTTCCTCTCTTGACTTAGCACTTACTGTTATGGATTAACAGATGTCTTTGCAGAGAGAACGGGGTTCGGAACAAAGCTTTGCATTCCTCACACTGGAATGGTCTCTCTTCAGAATGGGTCTGCAGATAAAAGACAACATGTCAGAGGAAAGGCTCAGGGAAATCAATTAACTGTCATGACAGTAATTATAGCTAATTTTCTAGACTGGATGCAGGAGAGGCCATCATAGCAATCTGAAACATCAGAGGATGAAGAATTTAAACAATCTTTCTGACATCATACGGAATCCTGAAAGTCAGCTTCACAGCTATCGAATAAATGCACCTTCCCAGTCCTCAGAAGTGTTACATGAGGTGTGCATTTAAACAGGGAAAAAATAAAAAGAGAATAACCAGGAAGAAACCTGCAAGCTCAGTTCAATTGCATCATCAGTACTAACACTGGCATTAAGTACTTACCAATATGAACAAATTATTTAAAATTATACACATACACAAAACCCTTTTTCTGTTAAGTCTGAAGGTAAAACTTATCTGATGATCTCAACATAGCATTTAAAATTTGGCAAAGAAAATTTCTCATGAGGCTAGTCTTAAACACCCTTCTTTTAGCTTCTTCTATTAAAAAGAAGAAAAAAAGCAAGGAAAAAAAAAATAATAAAAAACCCAGAAGGAACAATACCAAGAATTTTGTTTGCTGAGAAACAGCCACAAAGCCATACATAAAATAAAAGGCTATGCTTGGATGAATCTCTCAAACTGCAGAGTTGCCAAAGCAGGTTTCTTCTCTGGAGTTTGGGAAACATCCAGCCTAATTTTACTTCTGTAAATTTCAAAGCATTTTCACCATTTCCTATTGTTATTAAGTGCTGTTCCACTAGAGATAGTACATTAATCTCTACAATTCATTATCTAACCCATTTTGTACTATTTTTGCAAAGGAAAGTAAGTTTTTAAAGCATAAGTGTCTAAATATCATATTAGCTCACAAGGACCTCAAGTAGAAAGTACAGTGCCAAGAGGAAAAAGGGGACGGCCAGTAAGTGTTTTATAATGTACCTAGTTTCATGCACTTCATGCAAGAGTTAATTTTTCAGACTTAAAGTAAATATTAGATGATATAAATGTTATATGCTATTTCTACTATTCATACCATACATTTATAGCTATACCTTAAATTTGGGGGGGGGGGGCAGGGAAGAGGGACTGTGGGGAATCAACATAATTTAGATGTAGATGTTAGACTGAAGGCCTTAAACCAAGATTGATTTTAACACAAATGTCCTCTTACATACCAAAACATTTAAGTACTTGCAACAGTATATAGAAGTTTCAGATGCAAAGCCAATTCCTTGACCTCAGCCTATGTCCCTTAAAGCCAAAAGGCAACGGAAGCACCATCTAATGTGTGGAATATATCACACATTACATAATATCTGCTGAATGTTTTGGTCCAGCTGCTACAGGTTTACATCACAATTTGCATTGGTTGACACCACGCTGAGCAGTCAGGCCAAGGATTGACAGGACATGAAGAGACTGAACTACCTTCTCACCTCAACAGGTGGTTCCTCCAGAACAGGGTTGAGACATATTGACGAGACACTGTGGGGAAGCTCGCAGTGCTGCTGTCTGTGCTGTACCTGTTCTGTGGATAAATAGAAGGGTTCAGTCTCTAGGGCTGTCAATCTGGCACCTTTCACGAGCGCAAAATTCATGCTGTTTATTTTTAAAAAAAAAAAAAAAAGCTCTATTTTAGAACACTCACTACTCGAGTGATAGTTCTGAAGAGCACATTGATTTGTACAGAATTTCTTACTATCTCCTTGAGACTTCTAGGCTTTTTATCAAAATACAATTATTCATCTGCACATCTTAACTTCACTACAAAGAAAACCACCTAACTAGGCATGCCCACTTGCAAAGGTACACAGATCATCTGCCTCTTTTGTGATTACTCCAGAAACAATGAGGAGAGGTAACCCTTCCCAAACAAGCATATTACCTCTAATATTGTTCTTTTTTGTCCTACTAATAGGTTCCAGACCAGAGATGGCTTCCATTCAGTCAGAGCAAGGGACAGCCACATGATCAGAGCAACTGAGGAGGGGCTCTTCTAGAACACTTCACAGCAGCCTTTCCTACCAGAGCATTTGTGGAGGCTTAAACCCAGCCCATGGCTACTTACTCCCAATAGAGAAACTGAGGCAATACAGTTGTTTCAATTCATTATGTTCCCCAGGACCATATAAACCTGGATTAATCATAAACCCTTTAAAATCCTGCGTCTGCTGACCTATTTCTGCTGTCATACTCTCATGTTTTACTCTCTGAACACATTGTCCAAACATAGCAGATGAAACAAACACTTTGCTTTCTTCTGTACGGAAATAATCTGCATTATATGGTACAGAACACGTACCTTCCTCCAATCTAACCTGGAGGAAAGGGGACTACTTTTATCTGTAGCACGATCCAATACTACAGTTGCCTCAATTTCAGATACTGTTTCCTTGTCACAAAAATGGAACTCTGTTCTTCGTATGATTAATCAGTCGAATAGTGTGAGCTTTTTCAAAAGACACGTGAGCTAATTCCACATCATGTACCACTTCCCAGTGCTGACATCTCCAAGCAAGTGACAGCTTGCACATGCACCTACAAAGAGCAGTGTTCTACTTGTATGCAAAAGCAGCAGACCAGAGAACCACCACTGAAAGATCAACAGTTCCTGCTGATCATATCTGTAGCTCTAAGAACATAATGAGTGCTAAATTAGGGTTCACATCACAACGCTCCAAGGAATAGAGCAGATACACTCTCTGCAACTCCACTATCTCCCAGTGAAAAGTAAGCAACTAATCTCCTTCTGCACCCTTGAAATGACCCAACATTCACCCACATCTGAAAGATGTTTAAAAGTGCGTGTTGTGCAAGCCATTTTTATTCTGATACTTCCAACACAAAATCACATCAAATAACCCTCAAATGAATCACAAAAACAGCAGCAGCAAGTTTCCATCTAAAACACAAAAGAAGAATTCAAAGGCACAGAATATATGTACAACCTGTTTCCTGTCATAACTAAAAAGTATGTAGCTCTGCTGTAAAGCCCAGAAAGTTTTTTCAAGCATGTTGCTATCAAACTTGGAAGCATGTTTTCTGTTAAATGCTGGTGATTTAAGTGTTTTTAACTGCTATACCATCATTCCTACTGCAGATTTCTAAGTTCCCTGCTATGAGTACAGTAACTACATCCTGGAACTCAAGAAGTAATTCAGAGAACAAATTCAGAGTCCAGCTTTTCTTCCTCCAAAAGAAAATGAAACCCAGGAAGACGTCTTAAAGGATTACCCACCTATTATCTTTAAAAACCCGAGCTGAAGAAATACAAAGAAATATGATACACAATAAAAGTTTAAATTCCCACTGTTACTGGATTGACATTCATGTGAACAAGCAAAAGAACTATAGTCTTCACCCCCTAGCAGAAATGCAACCTTCCCAAAATCATGGCACTCAGAACTATTTTGGCATCCCAAAATACTGTATGCTTGAGCTGACCTTACAATCAGTTTTGTGTATACACATCCATACACCCCTCTGTTACCTGCCACCCCTCCTTGTTCACACTGTTTACTCAAAGGAGAGAGGCATGTCTAAAAAAGCAATTCAGGAGATCTCTGTCAGTCTCCTGCTTCTTGTGCTCATCCTTGCATTTAACAAGTGAAATTAGAGACCTAAATGTGGATGGATGGATGAATATTTGCAGCTGTTTGGATAAACTTTATATAAACATGAGAATGAGTTGCTTTCATTATAGGACAGGGTTGATTTACAGCCAGTGCTATGTGCAAATATGATCAGGAAATAAGTATTCCAACATGCTGTAAGGAATTCTGTCAAAATTAGGCACTCACTAAATCTGTCTAAATTTTAATATTTTCCCATTAAGTGGAACCTCTTATCCTTGCTTATGTTAGTGGTGCTGCTGCTTTAAACACAGAATTGGGTCAAAGCATTTACTCATTCATACTTAATCCTGAAGTCCATTTTCAGACCAAATTCCCTACCAGTCATCAACTGCAAATTAACTTAATGAATACTTTTTACATGTTTCTTTAAAACTATAGAATTACTTTTCCAGATAATATTTTATACATTTTTCTTAGAATAAATCTAATTTGTGACATTCTGCCACATTTTCTTAATAAAGTCTACAACGTAAGATACAATCACAGCATACATGGGAACTAATCTTGTCCTTCAGCAGGCTTCTGCATGCTTTCTGGTTTAGACAGTCATCACCATTTCATCCTGCAAGAGGATTATTATTACTCTTACATGATTTATGGCTGAAAGTGCAAGAGGTGGTGCAAAGATCCTGTGCCAAATGCCCAGATGGCATATAACATGAGCTGCAAAAGACTTATAAGTATGGGTATACAAGTTTCATCAAAAAGGGTAGTATTTAAAAAAATATAAAGAAAAAAAGAAAAGCAAGAAAAAAAAAAGCAAAGGGTTCCAAATACTGGGCACAAAACCAGACAAGGTGGTTTTTATTATTTTTTTCCTTTCTTTTTTTAAGTCTTGTGATTCTTAAAGAGAAGCCATGGATGTAGCCTTGCCATTAAAAATGTAACTCCGGGTTAAAAACAACAACAGGCATTATAGTAATCAGGCCAAGCAGATTTTAGCTTAGATCAACAGAAGAGGAGCATCCCTTCATAAACCTATTTTTCAGGTTGTTGTTCTTGTTTTTCAGGTTATTTTAATGTGTGAACACTGCCCAATGCAAATCCAGTATAGCTTGAAAGCATCTGCTGCTCAGTCTTACAATGACTGCAACAGGACTACTTAGTTTTATTCAAATATGTTTTTTTTTTTTAAACAAAAAATTGTAAGACATTTTAGATCAGTTACATTTCTGACTCAGTAACCTAGTGTGTAAAATGCTTTAAAATAAATACCACAAAACCCCCAGAAAAGTCAAAACGGGGCTTTACTTGATTCTTTTAACCAAACAACTGTGATTTCCTTCTGCTTATTTCACTTGGTTTTTTTCCCTTTCCCTAGAATTCATTTTCTATTCTGAGATTTTGGATATAACAAAGAACACTAAAAAAAAATGAATACATTCTCCAATACTTTAATCCCATGTTTATAAGCATGCCAGATCTTAATGATGAACCACTTAAGAGAAAAAAAAAAAAACAAAACACCTGCAAATCTGAGGCTGGCAGACCTGTAAACAACAACAGCAGAGTGCTTTACCTTCTTGTGATTCTTGTAAACATTTCTGTGGGCAAATCCCTTTCCACAAAGCTTGCATTTATAAGGTTTATCTTCACTGTGTATTATTTTGTGTGCAGTCACTTGATCAAGTCGTTTGAAGGACTTATTGCAAACCTCGCAGGTGTAGGGGCGTTTTTCTGCAGAAAATGAGTGGGGGACATTTAATCTCCTGTTTATACAGGGAGAGAAGATGAAAGGCAGAGACAGTCATCTCCTCAGAGAGATTTTTGCAATTAAGTCAACCCAATTAAGTTTAAACCAATTAGAAAGACATCTAATGCCCTTTATGCGAGACAGTTAAGTCACTTCACAAAAGATGAGCCATGGTGTATCTCAAGAAATTGGCACATTCTTTGCAATAATCATTGCTAAAACTAAATTCTGATTAATTAGCTTAAATCAAAAGAGAATGACTTCAAAGAGGAAAACTCTGTTTCCAGATTACAAATGTGAAAGAGGGCATGACAGTTTAAATGTTTTAAAACTTAATTAACAATATACATATCAGCTTCCAAAAGCAAAAGTTCCTATGCAAAAAGCCTTTATGCTTCAACTGGTGACTGCAACTGAACTACATTAATGCTCATCCAAAAGTGTCAAAAGAAAGCCAGGAGCCTCTAAGATATAGATTACGTTACAAGAAATGAGCTTTTGGTGTGGACTGCTACCAAGAAAATACTACAATTATAAGCCTGTGCAGCTGTAAAAACCTGCATTTTTTAAATGCTAATGTATTTGACAGAGCAATGTTTGTGTTTCCATTGTGTTGGTTGATGTTTCTAATCACTGCTGAAAGACAAAAACCACTAGATCGCAGCGATCAGAAATCCTGGCAGGGGCAATTTATGTCACACTGCCAAACCTAGGGACAGGCCACTCCCTGCTCACAGTGACCTGTTCTGGAGGAGGGCAGGCACAATGAAGCATTTGAGTGTGGTCTACAAAATGGTGTAGAGTATGAGCTGCTTTCCTCCGACTGGAAACTATTTGCACAAGTTCACTAATATACATATGCATACAAATGAATGCTTCCCTTTTATCACAGATCTGTGTCCAACAGCATACCCCAGCTCCCATCCTCTTCTTTTCAACATGGAATTTCAACCTCCGGTTCTTCAACTCCTCCACGATCCAAGCAGCAATCTCTTGCCCCATCCCAACTAACTTATATCATCTACCCCAGCTGGCATGGGAAAACAGCCTGACAAAGCAGCAACAGGAAGGAGACCAAAGCATTACCCTTGGATTTCTGAAAGGCTTAGAAAGAATAGTTTAGATGGTTTCCTTGCAACTTGAGATTTCCCTGAACAGCTCAGAATAACACAGAATTCATCAAGCCTTCTATGAGAAATTAATTCAAGTAAAACAATATACATTAAATGCATATACAGGTTTATGTTATTTTCATATGTTACCTGAATGAGTTATCATATGGCGTTTTAGCTGGTTAGCCGATATAAATTTCTTGTCACATTCCTGACACTCAAAGATCTCATGGACCTGCAAAATGAGTGTTTAATGATAATTAAATACGTGTCTCAAACAAGATCACACATCTTACATATACAGACATTCTCTAACAGACTGTAACTATTTCTTAGACAGTAGCTATACCAATACTCATGAATATTCTGTGATTTCCCCCTTGTTAGTCCCTTGGTGACCAGGATCTCAAAAAATAAACATTCATAATTGCTAACAAAAAATTATCACTTAAGTTATACTTAGAAGCACGGGTTATGTTTATTTGTAATATCAGACAATGAAAATATCATTATTATGAAAGCATTAAAAAAACAGATGCAGAATATCTTTTCAGAACATTTCCTTCTAGTCAATAAGACATAAGTAAAAATATCACAGTAACCGTTACTTAATTGCTGTAAGAATTTTCAAAAACAATATTATCAAACTCTCATGAATGTTTCTCTTGAAACCTTTCTAGAGACAAGACAGTGAAGGGGCAGCAGGGTCTCAAACTGTTAATGCAAAAAGCATTAGATGGATTCTCAATATCACAGCATAAAATGTCATCAAGGACTAAATGTTGGAAAAACAGGAGAGGCAGTTGGGAGCTGCCACTTCTGATATTCCATTAAAAAAAAAAAAATTAAATCCAGTGTTAATTTATTGTTCCCCCCCCCTCCAAAATAAAAAATAATAATTTAAAAAAAAAATAAAATCACACTACATATATAGTTCTCCACATGTCTAGATCATCATAAACCTTTTGCTCTGTATTACATTTGCCATTGGCAGCCTCCTCTCAACCCTGTCACAGTGCAACCAAACATGCATTACGCCTTTTTGGAACTGCAGCCACAAACAGCAAAACTTCCAGAAGGAGATCACGTTTAATAAAGGTTTTTTTGAAGAACTCTACAGGCTTTCTGTAGGAGAATCTATCAGCTAAAATTAATCAAAGATTCAAACACAATACCCCAATGAAAAACTTTTGTCGATATGCTGCTAATTTTAGAGCAATTTAAATGTTTTAATACAAGCGAAAAGAAATTATGCCATTTCCTACAATCTCTGGAAACTTGCACACTTTGGACAGCAATGCTTAACAAAATGGTCAGACCTAATCAGGTAGTAAGTTCAAATGAAGATCTTTCATTCTTAATACTCTGTTTACCTAGATGCATTTCATATTAGTTTCTCTTCTACGTACATCTACAATCTACTACTTTACCCTTTTCCAAAAGATTCTAAATATTTACTTAGATTGCTGACTCCAGTTTACATAATTCTGCAACAAAGTGCTATCAGAATTCCCTGCAACAAAATGATTTGAAATAGCCTGTAAGGTATTCTTAAACATAATATTTAATACATCAGAATCCAGACTGTGCTTTAACACTACACATCTGTTTTCAGCTTGTAAGCATTGTTTAATAACAGTCTCATTGAATACATCTGCATCAAAACAGCCACTTTCATGCACATGCATTAAAAAGCTCCAGCTATCAAATATATATTCTATAGCTGATACTCTTTAATCAATTCTTTAAGAAAGAATGAGACAGACTTGCGTGCACATGCATTAAACAGCTGTAGCTATCAAGCATATAGTCAATAGCTGGCACTCTAATCAGTTCTTTAGAAAAGTGCACAATTATATGGTAAAACAAAAGTAATAAAATATAGCACATTTTATGAATAACGATATTCGAATATATTCGTTTTAATAAAACATACCAAGTAATGTGTTGTAGGAGTACATGTGTAATGCCACAGGCAAGCGTTCATGAAATGATTTATTCATAATAAAATTAGTCTCATGAGGGGGCTGTAACAGCTACCAACATAAACCTCTGTTACACTGAGGTCAGAACATAGTTACAATTAAGTCATGGGCATTTGAGGAGCTACACCTTCAGATAACAGCTTGCTAAGTGCTATATAAAACAGCAAGCACCTGAACAAGATTAATATATGCTCAGAAAAATACACTACTTCACTTACAGGACTGTGAAAATTTTCATGAAGTCCACTGAAAGCAAAAGGTCACCAAAAGGAGTTTTGGGGGTGAAACAGAGATAAAACTTTGAAGATACCAGTAATCCATGTTTATCTTTTCTGAAAATTAATTTGAACTTCAATTTATGGCTCCAATAGCTGAATAAAACTCTGTTGGAAGGCAGTGCTTTGAGAGAGCAAGGATATGAGAATATTGCATCCAATTGAAATTATTCAATGTTGTCTACTGCTTCAAAGTGGTGTTCAAACTTCAGCCTGCTCTGCTTTTCCACAGCTTTCACAGTGACTGTGAAAAATAAAGATTTCACAGTACAACAAAAGACTGCCCAGTGCTGAATAAAAAGGGCGGGAAAACCTCAACACAGAGAAGCTTGGAAATGGCAGATGTAAAAAGGTGGGGGAAATCACAGATGATCTTTACAAATTACTCTCCTCAGCATAATTTTGCAGGAAAGTTAAGAAAGACTAAAGGGGTTTTCATAAACAATAAAATACTCTCAGTCTCTTCGAACAAAGGGAGTAGGATCCCTCTTGGTTCAGCCACATCCTCTGCCTGCAGCTCTCCTCCTCATGGAATCCTACAGATTCACACAGGAGATCTCGAAGGCCAACAGCTCAAACTACTCTTACCAGTGAAGCACAGTCCTGCGTTCCATACAGGCATTTGTTCTATGGCCTTTTCCAAAGTCAAAAAAACTTTACTGCCATACACTCAAAGGTGTCCTTAATCTTCCCTCTGAGCAGAATTAGCTACTTTACGATTGAAAACACCTGCCTACAAGAAGAGTCAGAAACTTACCCCACAGCTGTACAGCCAGAAAAAGACATACCCTACCCTAGTCTACCTTCAAGTACTGGAAGTGTAACACTATCAGTTCTAACTGCATCTTCCTGGGAAAAGAAACTAGCAAGGCTGGGATTTGTTTGAATTTTTCTTCCCTTCCCACTTACAGAGAATAGAGCCCTCATGGGGAGGCCTGGCAGCGTGAGCTATTCCCATGTACATGCTCACTTGTAAGTTTAAGTTCCTGTGAACATTTCAAATCCAAAAACATATATTCAAAGGTACTAAAGCAACTCTTTAGCAAGAATCACTCCCCTCGCCTGCTCACTGTTATCATCGTTGAATGATTGAATCTTGCTTTTTATTTAACCTTCATAACTTAGTATCAAAATATAACACAGATGGTGTTTCATTTCTCTGGAAGTGGTTATCACAAACCCGCAGAATGGAGATTTTACAACAAATGTTTTCATTCTATTACCTGGTCTTCCATAAGCTCCTGGAAAGCATATCCTGAATTGGGTTTGATAGTAGTTCAGTTTTTTGTTTTTATACTACAGTACCACTTCGCAGCCCAAATCATGGACTACTAAAATTACCAGATAGAAGGATGTCACTTAACAATTGAAGGATGAGACAAGAGAAAACAGATGAATATAGACAGAATGAAAAACAAAAAGATATGTACAATCACCACAAAAAGCAGTAATTCCAGTGGATCAACATCATAACTGTTGCTAAAGTTTTATAGCCATTATGCAGAAGAAGGGTAGTAATATGGTATGTAGTTTTGGAAATCTAATGTAAAATTAAAAAAGTGTAGATGAGACTTATCATTAAGGAAGACAAGACCAGAAAACCAAATTATTTCCACACTCTGAATGAAGCTCCAAAACACTCAGTATTTAGGAAGGAGAAATCAAATGCACAAACGATACGCGATGAACAACAGTTCACACAGTAGCACTACAGAAGACATTAATGAATTCTGAGCAAAATATCAATAATGAGATTGGAGCTGCTGTCAGAAAGAACCTTTGTTCTGAAATGTATTACTAGACATATTCTCTGTATTACTAAACTCAAGACAATCATTCTGCTATACTTATCACTACCAAGGGCTCAACTAAGCATCACTGCTCCTTTTTGGGCAGCTGACTTCAAGCAGCATACAGGTGCAAAAGACAAAATCCACAGGAGTTAAAAAATTACTACAGAAAAAAGCAGTTTGGAAAAAAGATTCATGGAGCTCACTGTGTCTGTACAGATCAAGAACTGCAAATGGAATTTGTAACAACTTTGCAATATGCTAATTGTTACAAAAATGACAGCCGTGAATATTTCTTGGCATTCTCTCAGATAAAACAAAGAGCAATTAACTCAATTTACAGTAAAGAAGATTTAAGTAGGACATCAGAACAAGCAAACACTGGACTAATGAACACATAGAGAAAAGCTGATGGCACTAAAGATGAATGTCAGAATACAAAGAAACATCGATGAGGTGACAGAATTTTCTTTAGTGGAACTTTTCAAGAGATGAGACAGGGAATATCTAGGGAGGTGATTACTCCTCTCTGCAAAATAGAATTGGCTAGAAAGCCTCCCGAGGTCTCTTCCAGCCCTGTATTTCCTTGAGTTCACAGAGATAAACTTACTGAAAACAAAAACAAACAAGGCATGCCACCAAAAAGTAACATGACACGAGCAACAGTCTGGAAAACAAGAAGGTAAGACTAAGGGACAGAAGATGACAACAGTAAAGTTTAATTGTGCATGGTTAAGAAGTAGCTTATCTTTAGACATTTAAGGCACAAGCAAACTGCAAGAAACACAAAACTAATAAATGGTTTAAATCAAAGATGACATGAAAGCTACCGATCTGAATGCCCATGTCTTCAGAGGAGATCCCTTCATTTCCCCTATAGCCACCTTCTTTTACCTTCTGCCTACCTTTAGCACATACCCAGGGGCTAAACTACAGCAAGCTGCTCTATGAGCCAATGAACCCTCCCTAGCAAAGAAGGGGGATTGGCAAAAAGAGAGGAAATCCACACACCAAAGTGAAAACAGACTTCATGAAATAGCCAAACTAACACCAATGCCAATACAAAGTAAACAAAGTTATACTCAACCAGCAAATGTACAGCAGCCACAGTAAATGGGAAAGCAGTCCCAAAGAAGCAGGAGGAGACAGAGCTCAAGTCCACCATGCAACAGGAAGAGCCCAAACTACAGACCATCCAGCACCAGCAAACCTCCCTCTTCATACTGGGTGTGACAATTATGGGATGGGATCCACCTGTAGCTAATTTGGGTCAGCTGCCCTGGCTGACTCCAAACTGCTAAAAGCCTGCAGACCATTGCAGGCTTGCAATTCTGTCTGCACCAGTAAAACCAGGACACCTTTTTTCTCCAATTTTGTCAGATTTCTGTCTTCCTATTGTTTGGGCTTATTTTCTGTTATCTCCTGTGGTTTACTTTTCTATTCTCTACTTTTATTTCTTTACATTGGCAGGAAATGGATGGGGAAAAAAATTAATATCTCTTCCTACCTCTTTCAATTATTATCTTCTCACAGTTTTAATTGCCTAAATTTTTGTTTTACAATTTTGGTGATGAATCCCATCCTACAAAAGCAAAGTAATTCAAAGAAATCGAAGATGAGTTAAGTGCTCAACTGACCTACAATCAATGCTACTTGAAAAGCTTGTTAGCATGTGTCATAGTGTCTACGCAGAATTACAACTACTGAAAAAACACAAGTATTTTAGTAAAATGGACACACTAACCATGACATCTTACATTTTCAGGGCCAACCTAACATGCACTGATGTGTAAAAATTGTAATTACATGTGGCAAGGCATCCCACAATTTGGTCTGAGGTACAGCCCTGTTAGACAAGAATTGCAGGGCTTATTAAAACAAGCAAGGAGAAAAACAAATTTTAAAGGAGAGGCCACACCATTTCCTTTGCAACAACATTTTAATTGATATAATCTATATCCTCAATGGATTCAGGTTATAACCAGGGCATTATTAAAGACTTATAGTTAATCTGATAAACAGTATAATGTAGCTTTGTGTAAAAACAGAATCTCCTGGGTTTTAGTGATTTATCAAATTAATCTTGCAGGGACTTCCTTTGGGTATGATGGATTCAGATTCTTACATTCATAGTCCATCTGTATTTCAGTTTGAACTCTCTTATTTCCCATAGATGCTTTTCAAACTGTTAACCTCTCACTGTTCTGATCACACACATAAACAAATTTATATTTTTTTTTCCCCCAGGAAGAAATTTTTGTACTACTCCATAATGAAACTGCAAATAACATCCTTACTGATATGTCACAAAGTAATAAGATAGATTGATAGTCTTTTGTACAAAAACTGAAGGCTCATCAACCTATTTTATGGTCTGTATGCATCCCATCATTCCATAACATACTTTTACATTTAGTTTAGCATTTAAGAATACTGAAGAGCATCAAGCAACTTTGACTTAATGTTAGAATGCATAAATGATACAAACAGAAACACCTCTGTATTTGGTAGAAGATGCGTTCAAACTTGAGAAAGATTTTTGTTTTAATCAATTGTGATTACAAAAATAAATACCCACAAAAAATACACTGAGTTTATAACCAGGAAAGAGATTACCCAAAGGTTTGCATACCAGCAGCTTTCAAGTGACCTAAGCACCAGTCTCACATCTTAGTGAAGTCAAAGCCTGCTGTGAGTTAGCCTTCATCTCACTGACCTTTCGATGCTCTTGGAGATTTGTTGCTGAGGAACATTTCTTACTGCACACTGAACACATCAGCTTCTTCCTAGAATTTCCTGAAACAGAAACAAAACACCACCACCATCTTAAAAAGAAAGTGCTAAGAAAGAATCTAAATATTTCCACTAAGCCCGTGACTTTTCACAGATCATTTGACTCATGTAAGATTTTTACATTTGTATCCCATCTTCAAAGTGTTCTGTATCAGGAGTTCTCTGTGGGTGTCCAACAAACCAGTTACTGATGGAATGTAAATCAAGAAAACTAGAACAATAAATTTAAAAAGCCCCTTCAAATACATGTTATCACACATCACCAATCCAATATAAGGAGCATGTTTCACAATTACGAACAACTTGCTTTATAACTGAACAGTTGATTTCTTCCAGAAGTCAATATATTGAGTTAGTGCAGCAATGACAAAAAGAGATCCCAAACTGAAGTCAAAGCCATTTCCTGTTTTCCTTTATTCAGAAAGCATTAAGCATTCTACTATATAAAATAATAAATCATTAATGGTCTTTAACTGAACAAGATGGGGAAATTGTACTAGTGACAGATCATGAATTCTCATCTAAAAGGTAAATTACAGAACAAGCTACAGGTCAGCTACCAGATGCTTTTTCCTTCCCTTTTCACAGTTGTTTTAAAAGGTGACAGAAGACTGTGTTCTTTATTCTTGTAGATCAGAGTCCAACCATACCTACAAGATCCTTTCCAACCACAATTATTCTGTGATTCTGTGATTTAATTTGGTTTATCTATTATTTACCTTTTGAAATTAATTTTAGTACCCACAAAGCTATTTTGTTACAAGACAAAGCCACCACAAACCTAATTCTTTGATTATATTTACTTGACCACACAAGATATTTCCTAGCTTACATAAAAAAAAAAATATTCATATTGCAAAGAATGCTAAAAAGAATGGACGCAGGATGAAAGAGGAGGGAAGTCCTGCTTAGTCAGGCACAGAGGAGTATGGATTATTAATGAATTTACTAGATGGCTTCTAACTCAATTTTTTCAGATGCTCAGCATCCTATATCTTCCCTGCTCTTTCTGTCCTAAAAAATTCATATTATGTTGATTCTTCTTACTACAATATACCCCATTAATTGATGGGTTCAATACTTAAATTTGTACCATAAAAAAAAAGTACTTAATCTCACATATGCATTTGCTGTTATAAAAGTTATGATAAGTATTAATATATACACTGGTATACACATAAATACAGGAATACACTTAGTAGTTCAACTTACAAGAACATCAATGAGACCTTTTCAGATGAGAGAAAGGTGATAATATTCATCCATAGCTTTTCATAACAAACAATGTGTGCAACAATCTTCTCTACTTTCCCTTGCCTCCACGTAACATAAGACAGGAAAGAATTGTAGAAGCGTCCCTCAATCGTAACAGCTTGGTTTCCTTTTTGCACTAACACCATTTTTGATTTCTCTGTCTCCCAAGTGGCAAAATAAAAATTCTGCTCATTGTGCAAGCACAGCAAAAATATCCTCCAGGCCTCTACTCAATCATGTCTGGAGCGATCCTTCAAGAGAATTGTAGAATTTGTGTTCCACTACACAAATAACCAAAGAGAAGCCTAAACGTGACAATGCTCATGGATGAAAAAAGGTACTATTTTGTAAGAATGGCTATGGAAGGGTTTCTATACACTGTAAGAGTTTGGCAGAAGCAAGAGATTTCACATACTAAAATTCTTACAAAGCATCTCAGTGGTGTCATCATCAACTAACGACCGTTTCCTTTGCACTCTGGTATTCCACTGTCCCCACACATACTGATCTTCCATTGACATTGAGAGGGGACACACAGAGTGGAGAAGAATGCCAGAACTGAGATCTGCATTGGGGGCCTGAGAGCAGTATTTTGCCCTTCCATGAAAACAGAGTGCAGTCTGATTGAAAACTATTGATTCACTGTGCACAGATATAAAAGCACTAGGGCCTAACAAAACTAGAGGATTGGCTGCTCTGGCATCCTGCACAACAGAGGCTATAGAATTTTATGCAATACCCTCATCAGGCCTAATCGTTTGTGAAGCATGTCTTCCAGAAAGACATCCCATTGTGTCCTGAAAGTATCAAAAGATCAAGAACTCGCCACTTCCTGTGACAAGTTTGTGCCAGTGGCTGATTTTGCTCACTATGGAAATGTTTTGCTTTGTCTGTTATTTGCCTAGTTTAAACTTCCCTAGATTCCTATTACATTTTCTGCAGTAGACTAATGATTCATCTGGCACACAGCAATTTCTCTCTGGGGAAGGAGGAATAGTTACTCTCGCAATTAGTTACTTCTTAATTTTCTTTTTCATACAAATGAATCCATTAAAGAAGAAACCAAAAACAATGTTTACTCTAATTTGCAAATTTAAGGCTAGGAACATGTTAGAGAATTTTGTTTTCCAAAGAAACATTAAACTCTTTCTTACCACTGTGAACATTTTCCTTATGTTTTTTCAGGGCATCCTTACTTTTGAACCTCTTCCCGCAGCTATCTGCCTTGCATATGAACCTGGCATCCCCTCTGCATGCTTCCTTGTGCTGTTCATAACTATATGGGATAACCAGTAAAAAAACACACACACAAAAAAAAGCAACACATAAAGCAGTATCTACAAAAACCAGACACGCAAGTACTCTGAGCTGAACACATGCTGCACTGCAGAGTTCCAAGGCCACCTCATGCATTACTTACAGCAAATAGGAATGAAAGCATTTGACTTCTTTCACTGTTAGGATTCGCATACACTAGCAAGCTTGAAAGCTAACATGCAAAGGGAGGCCAGCAATGATATGACAGCAGTCCAGTAACTCAGACACAAAACCTCGATTCTGAGCTGAAGGAAGTATTGCAAACAGAGCACTGAAAACTTCTTGAAGAGTCCCCTGGGCTGATATTCTCTGTGCACTGAAGTACACTAAAGAAAAATAAACAAAACAAACAAACAAAAATAAGAGGAATATACTGCAAGTTACACAGGCTTGCCGTAGCTAAAAACGTATATACAAATCTTTAAGTAGGTAAGTAATCTGTTTCATATGTGAAGTCTCAGGGAATTTAGTGGGACTGATCAAATGCATAAACAGAAAGAGTTCAGATCATACTGCTGTATCCTCACACAGATTGATCTTACCTTGCATGGTGTAAAAACTTACCTAACTAGCTATACAGCACAAATCCAACTTCCACTAAAGACTGGAAGGAATGAGTCTACATTCAAGAAAAAAATATTTAATTGCCTTCACCAAATATTTCTCTGCTATGTAACCTTATTTATTTCCACTCAAGAACAAAGAGCTCATAAAAAGCTGCTCTTTCTAGGAATGTTCATGTTATTCAGATGTAAGAAAGATTAATTTATTAGAATTCATTTAAGGCTTCTCTTGTATGAAATACCAGTCTTTCTTTCCAATATGAGTTAGATTAAATGTACTTTCTACAATCACTTAAGCATCTAATGCCCTGTCTGTAATTAAATGTATAATAAAAAGTAATATAGTTATTTAACTGCAAGCAAAAAATACATAAACAATAAAAGAGCTGGTTTTGTACAAAAGTATAACTGTAAAGGGGGGCGGTGTGTATATTTAGATTTTCCAGAATGAAATTTATTTAAAAGATCCCTGAAGAAAAAAAAAAAAAAAGACTCCTGTTGCTACTCACTGTCTCTGTAGAGCTTGTTTGACAGGGAATTTCTTTCCACAGTTCCGGCACTTAAATTCCTTTTCCTCACTGGGTTTTTGGTGCAAAGTCTGAAGATGTTCAGCTAGAATCTCCGGGCTGGCAAAACTGGATTCACAGTTTGGGCATGCATGGTCCTCTTTACAGCTGAGGGGATCTGCATGATTGCAGGGGAAACCAGTAACAGAATAGATTTCAGGGAGCATTTTGGTTACAGTAAGAGAGACTCTCTGCCAGAAACACATTATATAAAATGGCTTCACAAAATTCACAAAAGACATTTTCTCTGATTGAATTATAGAAAGCCTGTGTGGAGTGGATTGCCATTAAAAATGGACACAAATTATTAAATTGGGTGTGACTTAGGCTGTTAGCCTATATTAGTCATCCAGTTTGTGATAAAGATGTGATAAAGATGATGAGAATTCATTCACCAGACAGATCAGGTCTTTACTCAGACAGCTTAGACATCTAGTCTTAGGATTGGCTGAACAGTTTTATGAAAAGGTTTATTTCTCTCCCATCCAAGAGGGAATCTACACCCTCTTAGAGCAAAAAAACCTTAGCTTTCACAAGACTTGCTTCAGGTGAAATAAACTCTGTCTTTAGTCCAAAAGTTGAAGGTGACTTCTCATGAAAACTATGCTCACTCATTCACTCAGTAATTCAGAGAACTGGCTACTTTTTAATCAGGCAAAGAAAAGAATGTCAACTCAAAAATAAAGAAATCAAAATCATACAGGAGCTCAGACTAAACCCAGGGAGCCCTCTACCTCCCCAACCCCATACAGTCAGTATTTGCTTTCTTTTTTTTGTTATTACTTTTAAGCTCTTAAGTTACCCTATTTTTTACATATTGCTCACCTGCAATTTTTTCACCAGCTGATTGTGCTTCTTTATTGTTGACACTATCTTCATCTTCCTGAATAACAGCTGCTTCTTCTTCCTCCTCCTCCTCTTCTTCCATGTCACTATCCAAGTACCCAATCAGCAGTTCTGTGTCTGTTTCAATATCTTCCACAGCCAGATAGAAAATATTTTCCCCTTCCTGTTGCAAACAGTAGAAACAATGAACAATTAGGAAAAGTAAAGTCTGGAGACAAATACAGACCACAAACTAATGTTTGCCCTCCATTATGGAAGGGTTTGCTCCATTCCTCAGGGAGTACAATGCAAGAACAGTCTTTCCAAGACTTCTTTCCCAGTGTTGCTGTATGGATAAAGCACCCTCGTATTCTGGTAGTCTGGAAATATTCCCCTGCCTCACCTGTGAGGCTTTTCCCCTATGCACTGTAGCCTAGACCAAGGTGAAGGTGGTATTAAAGTCCTCCTCTCCTGCTGCACCCTGACTGACCTGAACTTCAGTGTTTCAAAATGAAACATTTCAGTACTAGAAAATAACAAAATTTAAATAAGCAATACAGCTTCAGCTCCACCCTGTTGGCTGCATGACTTTTACAAGCCAGCTTTCCACTGTGTGTTTACATCGTGTTATTTTTCTTTCTCTCCCTCTCTCCTTAAGATTCCCAGACTTCTCTGTGAACAGGCTTTCACCCCTGATCAGTTATCTTCACTATTGAGTTAGCAGGCATATCTATAAAATGCACATTAAACCACTAGATCCAAAACCACTGCTGGTTTAAGTCAGTGCAGATCCACAGAAGGCCAAAGATCCAGCCCAGATTCTGCATGAGGGGATAAGCTACATAATAATAAGCTCCAAAAGCTTCTCCACAATGAATAAACAAGCTTCCTAATAGATACATAAAGCTAACAACTTTAATTAATTATTGTCAAAGACCAAAGTTACCAAAGTTGGTACAGGATGGGGGGG
>JANHGN010001917.1:30758-42360 GCA_024605025.1 Megaceryle maxima
CCTTGCAGTTGGTATGTATATGGGGATGTTAGGTAACTAGTTGAGTTTGCTTGAATAACATTGGTTTTGCTTATTAGGTATATACACTACCTTTTAATCCATTCTTTGTCTTCATTTGTTTCAGAAAGAAAAATTTATATTCACTTCAATGATAAATGATCATTTCAGTTGTGCTTTCTGAGCCTCTGCCAATCCGTAAAGATATGTCAGACACAAAGCAAAGACTTAGTGCATGAGGAAACTATTGATAAAAGAACAGAATAAATCCCTTAAAGACGTGCTATATTTTCTATTGCTTTTTTCACCTCATAAAAAAAATAATGCTGCATCATATACACAGACGTGAGGAAGAAAAGTCAAGAACAACAGTCAAAACACTATACTTAACATGGGCTAGATTGATGGCATTTACCACTCCTTTTCTCACAGGCTGAATGAATAAGTCAGTTTCTTAAGTGAAAAACGTAAGAGCATCATGACAGTGAATCCCAAACTTAAGATTTAAAGCAAACATAAAGACCAGCTCTTGCCTTGCTAATGTATTTCTCAAACTCAAAACCAGTAAAAGCTATTCATGGTAGTTAAATGAAATTCACAGCTAGACTTTACATTTTCTGTTCAACCGAAGTGGACTTAAATATCATCCATATTGAATTATTAATGAATCAAAATAATTAACAGTTCACTAAATTCCTGCTTTGTGACATGATCACCAAACAAGAAAATCAGTTGTATTAGAAGAGACATCAATCAATGCAAACTAAAATGCTTTCACCTGGGTCTGCCTGTAAATCCATTCTGATATCCAAGGAGACAGCCATCTCTGATGCTAAGAGATGTTCTGATGCTAAGAGATCACTAAGAGATGTTGCCCTGCAGGCCCACACAATTCTGCTTGCCACAGCAACAAAGAATTTTCCCTCCTGCACTCCTCCATCACAAGTACTGGAAAGCATGAGAAACACACTGTGTAGCTGCAGTATCTTCTCCCAACCCTAGCAGTTGCACCAGTTATCACAGCAAGGGAAGACAATGGAATAACGATCTCAACTTGCTTCTGTTCTGCTCAAGAAGCTTAAAAGATACTGCAGTTTACCTCTGTACACCACAGAACCAGGACTCGGCATGTACATTTCTGGAGCACAACAAAAAAACCCTTCCCCCACTGAATAAGGTTTCTCAGTTTTCTTTATCTCTGAGAACCATCTTTTACTAATACTCCCACACGTATCCTTACCCCTTACTCCACGTGAGACCTCAAGAACTAAACAGGACTCATTCTGCCACAAAGCCTCCAGTCTGTTCCAGGGGTGCTTTCCATTCACCCCACCACTCCAAGAGTCTTGAGGGCAACCTGTCTACCCCAACTGTTGCTGGCAGGAAATTGTTGAAAACTGAGATGTCTTTCAGGGAAAGGAAATGAAAAATACTTCTGTATATCACAAAATAAAGTAGAAAATTCTTAAAGGAAATTTTTTGTAATGTATCTGCAAGTAAATTACTGCACTTGGCCCAGACACCTGAACCACTGCAATCTTATAATGTACTTAAAAAGATTTTTACAGGACTGATGTTCACTGAATTTTATGAAGCAGTATCAATCTCATAATGAGAGTGAATATGATTGTATTTTTAAATTGTGACATTTGAACCTGATACCTGTCTACAGAAATAATTCCATACTTGAGTGTTATTTTCAGTTTCTATACCACTGGTATTACCTGAACTAAGAAAAATCATCCAGTTAACTTGAGGTGTATTCCTTAAAATCCTCAAGCTACAGGGGTTAATCCAGAAAATATTTTTAAAAACTATTCAGCAGGACCTGAACTCAAGTACAAACATATTTCTAATTGATTTTCTAAGGCCAGCAAACTAAAAGTACTGTTAAGTTATGAGACCACTGCTAAAACAGGATTCAGTCATTTTCATAGGTCAGTGCAGACCTAGAAGGACCTCAAAAGCCTGGCCACCAGTAGATGAAATTATACTATAATGTTTCATTAAAAAAAAAAAAACCAAACAAAAAAAACCCACACACCTTATCCCTATCTCCTCTAAATAAAGGGGTAAATCCACAAAAGTTGAAGCTGCCTGCTGTAGTTCACTAGAGCATCTTGGACTAGGACCCATTTATTGCTGAGGCCCAGATGTTCTGTAACCAATGGAGACAACTTGGAGTCTCCAGTCACCAGTGAGTGATGTGACCAGATGTGCTGTCACCTTTCATTTCCCAGACTCAGTAATCCAGTAGCAATTTGTTTCATATTTAAGTACAGGCAGACTTTGCATAATCCTACAAGAAAACTGATTCTAGTTCACACCTTATAACCCACAGAAAGATCTCTTTCCATTTTACTACAAGGCTCTCAATATTTGGTCACTCACTACAATCAAAGACCTAAAATGTATACGCCTATCTAAAGCATACACCAGGCATGAGACTACCTCAAACTGAGGTGCTTAAGAATCATCTTCTTGTGAATCAACACAACAGGTCTCACTGAACTAGTTTAGTTGAATGCCTTCATAGCAGGATGAACTTACCTGACATTCACTGTTACCACACAAGGGGTTTTACCTCAAAAATCAATCAGGACAACCTTGAATTACGTGACATTAGCAAACACCATGTCATTATACGAGTATTTGGAAAAAAAAAAGTGCCCCTAGTTATTGTATAAGCTACCATATGAAACCCTACACAGGCCTAAATAATGTCTACAGTGCTTGCAGTGCCCATCACCGACAAGCACTACTCCATCTGCTAGCCTTTTATGCTGCAATGAAATTAACTCCAGATTTCCAAAATACATCCGAAGTTGTCACGTGTGCTACTTTAAAACGCTTATGAGTGCAAATGCAAATGCTCACTGTGCACACCTGGCAAAAGGGGAAAAAAACCAAACCAAAACAACAACTTCACTGAAAATAAGCAGATGGTTATATTTGCTGAAGGCAGTAAACACACTGCCTGCTTTCTGGAAATCATTTTCTAAATCTAAAAATCTATGTTCATTCAAACAGTCATGTAGGGAAAAGTACTGTTTTCTGCATTGCCTTTTTTTTTTTTTTTTGATTAGCTGAAAACATGATTTTTATTGTTAATAGTATAAAACAGCAAGATGCAATACTTCTGCATCCTCAGTTTAAGATCTCTGTCACAGAGCTCACTGCAGAGTAGAAACTCACATTTTAATATTGCTGTAGAAAGTATTAAAATAACACTTGCAAAGGAAACCTGGGGCAGCAACTGTTGATTTGATTACTGACTAAGAAGTACTGGGACATAGTGTGACATTTTCCTTCAGCCAAAAATACACAGCAACAGTTTTTCATGTTAATGAAGCTCCTTCTGGTGCATGACGTTATTTGACCTTGTCAGAGACAGAATGGTTCAGAAAACTCATTCCTGCACTGCTGCTGACATTTTATGGAGCTTTCATAAGAAGGGTTGAACTTCACGTTCACTGTCTTTAAGCAAACTGTGAGTGATCCTATGTAACAAGTTCAGATTCAAAGAGCACCTCAACCTATCAACAATGTGCTTTCCAATATCTTCAATAAATCCCATCACTGAAGGTGTGAGGCTAACACCTTCAGTCACTTTCAGCAGCGTATTCTCATCAACACACAAAGCTGATTAAGGTGCCTGTTCCAAAAGTCACTAAAATTAAACCAAAGCCATAAACTTAACATGAATAAAGATGATCAAATCAAGCTTTAAAGGAGCTGATTATTGAAACTTAGCTAAGAATATTAATAACTGTTTGGACACCTATCTATCCAAGTAGAGGTTAATTTAGCAAAACTGAAGGTGTAGGATACAAACTTGCAACTGAATTTGGGCATTAACAAGTATAACTTAAACATGGCAGAAGTTATTTTAAATGCAATTTATGGAAAAATGCATCCAGATGCATTTGTCTAAGAAATGAGAAAAGCAAAAACATTTCTGAAAGTTAAACAGATTTGCACAAAAACATTAGAAACAAACAATTTTAAATGTAAATGCTATCTGAGGAGTAATATTTGGGAAGGTAGTCTTCCTACAAGAAAAAGAAAAAAAAAAAAGACTACATTGTTAAGAACTAAATTTCTATTTTGACATTTATCTTGAGAGCCAACAAAGAATTCTTCAAATCCAGATTTATTTTATCATGGAACTTAAGACATAATTCAACTTGATGCCTTGTATGTAAAAGACTTCCTATGCCAGAACTACATTTTAGAGGCAAGATATCAAAGAAATAAAAACAAAGAAAAAATAAACACACAGCACCATTAGCTTAAAGTTCTTGACTTCTCATACCTCAGTCCTAAACATTAAAGCTCTAACCTAAAGCCAGCTTCAGCCAACAGCAGATATTCTGGGGCCTTCACTGGTTTTGAGCCAGGCTTAATTAACTAAAAACACTTGTCACTGCAAAAGCAATGAGAGTTAAGATGCAGAAACGTAAGTTCATTTCAACTTCACATAAAAAATAAGCAGGAACATTAGCTTCCATTGAAAGATTGAGTCCCAGCATGTGTCTGTTCTCCTTGGTTTTAATAAAGCAATGAAGAAAACATAATTTTGGCAGATAGACAGAAACCAAACCTGAAATATGTAACTTTCCCCATTACAAAATGCATTATGTGCCATCCAGTCCTGACCAACATTTCTTCATGGTATGTCAGAGCACTTAAAGGAGGACTAAGTCTTTCCAGCCCTCCCTGTTTTAACATTTGCCAAAGTCATCACCAAAAGTATATGCTTACCACAATCCGATAGCAGTGAAATGAATGCCACTTCCTGGTTAGGGACAATAATGAAAACAAACTGAACATCTATCTTCCCTTTGCAAAGGGATATCTGAGCCTCCAGAGGCACAAACTATTGTGAACTTTAATGCCTAAAGATTATTCTGTTCTTGCCTTAAAGCACTTGCTTTTCCAGCAAATACACATCATTTAAAATTTCTAAGCCAAGTATACTAATACAGAGTAGTACTTAATCAAGGTGTTAGGGGGGTGCTGAGAATAAGAACAAAGCTCTCAACCCAACTAGCTGCATACTTAACTAGCACAATACACAATTCAGTCAGAGATGAGGATACAGGGGTTGGGAGATAATGGAAAGGTGGGGGTTTTGACAGAAAGAAAAAAGGAAAAAAAGAAAAAAAACAAAACACAAGACCATGTACACATTTTCTTGGCTTTTTATTATTACTCCTAACTATACGGTTACCACAGGTTTGGTGTTTGGGCTTTTTGGCTCACTGGACCCAATAAGTGTTTTGCATTCTGTATTTTCCCAAAGACCAAAAGAAAACAATGTGTACAATTCTGTCTCAGCGCGATGTCTTAAAGATGCCAACTCACAATGCTGGTCTTGGAGAAAAAGGAATAGCTTGATCAAAACAGACCACATCACAAACCATGACTCTACACAACTAGGAATGTATGTGGTAAACTTCCTCACAGAAAACTGTTCCACAAAATTGAAGCTCAGATCCCAGATATCACATACCAAGAAAATAAATGTTCTACTAATGTTCACTTTTATCTTAGATAAAGCCTCTACTACTTAACCTTCTTTCTAAAGTGTCCTCTCTGAAAACACATTTGTCCGACTGTCATCAGACTGTGAGGTCAGGTTTTAATGTGTCTTCATCCAGTAGTCTTCAAATTAATTATTTCTAATATCTTTGATACAGCTGACTATGCACAAACCAGGCTAGTTGCTGTGGCTGCCTCCCACAGTCTCGGAAATAACCTACTTGGACTGGTTTTACTTTCAACATTCCTGGTCTCAATTTTCAACTTAAGACTACTCTCAGCAAGATTTAAACTATATTATGAAACTCACATTCAGATCAACTTCAGTAAACATGAACAACTTTGGTTCAAACATTCAGGAAGTCATAAAGTCTGGTATGCAGGAATCTTTTCAAGGCACTCAAAACTAGGTTACAGTAAAATATTATCAAATGGTTTTAGAATAGCTCATAAAAAAGTCATTTTCCAGTTTGCTGTCGATGGGGTCATATTAGTGTCATCAATAAATACCTGTATTTGATTTTATTTTCTGTCTTACAGTATCAGATAAATATCATTTCATCATCAACAGTGAGGGATCTGGAAAGTTATACAACTTTCCAACAATCTTTCTTTGCTATAATCCACCCACCATCCCTTCCAGAAACGTAGTTCTAGCTCAAGTATTTTACAGTTTTAAAATAACCTGGAGAAACATCAGGAAAAGGCAATGAGCCACATTAACATGTACTGCATTCAGCAAACATTTGTCACATAAAACACATTGTATTGTTTTGTTTTCAGCCAAGATAAAGAATATGAAATCAATTGTTCTGAATCCATAACCAAAGGAGAAAGGGAAATAAATTGTCCATAACTGTCCCCTCTCAGAGAAAGGATATTTTGGACATACCACTAGATTAAAAAGGGAAAAAAGAAAAAAAAAAAGGGAAAGCAAAAAGGGTGGGGAAGGGGGAAACCAAAGATACAGACTTAACACTCATCCAGGAATATTTTGCCTGTATTTATATTGAGTTTGCCTTTAATGAGATGAGCTTTTAACATTGTCCCATTGTACCAGGGTGTAGAATCTATTTATAGTTCTAAGACTCTGCCAATACTCTCTTTACAATCCTCTCAGCAGTGTTAATGCTAGAGGGTTTGGTTTGTTTTTTTTTTCAAATAAACTTTTTTTATTTTATTTTAGCAATAAATGCACAGTGCTTTAAGCCAGATGTCAAACATAAGCTCTTTTTTGTACAGTGCCACACAACATAGAAATAACATCCTTCCACCTCTAACCATGGCGGGGGGACACGAACAACTAACAAAAAAGTAAAACCAAAAAACACCAACCAGGATTTGTTACAGTAAAAACTTTATTCTGAGAACACTTTTTGCTAGGTGTGATGACATCACTCTAGACTACTCACTTCCCACATGAGCCTGCAGTCTGTGTTCTCATCCAGTTCCTGTGGCATTCGCTTCTCGCGTGCAGAGGGGCCAAACTTTTCACCCTAAGGAATAATCATGAAAGAAAAAGGATCAGTGGGGGGCGGGGGGGGGAGGGAGAAAAAAAAAGGCAAGTGAATTACAAAGGTATCATTTTTAGCTTCAAATGGAAAAGGACAGTTTTCCTTTGTCATCCTACTACACATGCCAAGAAGCTGTGCATCCTTGAGGATGCAATTCAAGCTCATGCATGTTCTTTTCACAGCTTGCAGAATCTCTCCACACCATACCTTCTCTCTACATGCTTATTTCCCCTTGATGAAACGATCATTTTTCTTTATTTTAAATAAGACTGAAATTTACAAGTCAAATTTCTTGCATTTCTTGTAAGATTTTCAGGAAACACCTTGCAATAGGCATCCAACTAAAATGTAAAGTATTTGGCAAGCACAAAGTTTACATTAGATTTATTTGTAAGATTATTTGCAATCCTGCTTTTTGAAGTCCCACAAATCAAAACAGTGAATAACGGAGGTTTTGATCATACAGACAGATACGCTGAAAAACTGTAGGGAGCATGCATGTGTCTGAATTAATTCAAGCCTTCATAAACAAAATTAAAATGTTATACCACCTGCTACTCATAACATGCTGTGAAAGCATTCATTGATAAGGTCTTCCAGAAGTATTGGGTATCACTGTTTTTTTCTTCAGACATCACCCTAGCAGCAGGGTAAGTTATGTAAATAGGACTTTCTTCGTTACACAGGCCTAACTTCCCCCCGCCCCATCCTTATCTGCAGTGACAAGCCCTACAAACTGAAATGCAGACCACGATGTTCCTTTAGGCAGTGCTCAGATCAAAAAGCTCTATATACTTTCAAGCTTTAGAAATTATGTAATGAAAAGTAATTTTGGTGTTTCTTTAAAAATAACAGTATTTTGGCTACTAAAATATCGATCTTGTCCACACGCCCCTTCCCCCCCAAGCAGATTCCATGATCCCAGAAACATCCTGCTACATGTTTTCTTTTTTGCTTAGTTTTTGACAGACTGTCTACAGTTAGAGTGCAGAGGAAGAAGTAGAATGGAAAACTTCCAGGGGAAAAAAAAAAAAAAATCCTGGTATTTAAAATTAAATCTGAATAGGTAATAAAGGAAAATAAAGCTGGCATTGCATAACAAGGCAACTGAAGTGAGGAGCAATATTTTTAAGTGTGCACAAAAATTTCATTAGAAAGAATAGCAGAAGACAACTGGAGCCCAGGCAGTGATGGAGACACACATGGTCAGTGATAGAAAAAACTGGCAGTATAGATCTTTGCAACCTCCACTTCTCACTGATCTCCATACCACCCTTCATCATTTTGCTTAACAAATGAGGTCAGAGCTCCTCCCCTCTCATCTTTACAAACCCTGAGATTTAATACTCAAACTGAAATTTCCTTCTTTTACCTCATCAGCAATGAAGGTGAAAACAGATCACAGTAATACATGTGGTGCTGTCAACCTTCTCAGCTTATGCCAAGCACCACTCCAGCAAACATACCTGCCTGGCTGCAGCCAGACAGCAGTATTACATGGGAGGCAATTTGCTTCGATTAAGGAGGAAGAAGTCAATATGGAAATCTGCTCTGGAAATGTACAGTCCCATCAGTAAAGGTCAGGTAGGCTCCTTCTGGACTGACAGGCTGACCTGGCTTTCCCCATTCACTTAGAAAGCAACAAGTAATTTTGGTGCAACAAGGAGAGCAGCTCACTACAACTGCTGTGCTCTAAGAGGGCATCATTGTATCTGCAGAATCTCTCATCACTCAGAGCAATGATCAAGATGAAAAGAAGCTTATTGGACTATAATCTAGATCAGTTCTACAAAAAGAAAATTTAAAAATCAGCATTAATTTAACACAGAACTTACTTGAGGCTGTAATGAATAAGGAACCCAAAATGGCTTGTTTCAATACTCCAGTGGCAGAACATGACTTTAAGACAGCATAAAGAGTTTAATTGCTTCCTTAAGTAATTTGGATGCCTCCAGAACTGTCACCTCAGTAATATTTTCAACCTTGCAATCCAGAGGATCCCTACCTTATAAAGGACCGACAGGGTTAATTTTACCCATCACTTAAGTACACATCACCTCATGCTTTGTAGTGACTCAAAACAAAAAAACACCATACACCAGTCCTACCTCACCTACTCCAAACCAGTAAACCTCTACTGCAGTACGTTTAAGACCTTCTGGAATCTCAAAAGAATAGCAGAACCAAAAGTCAAGATGTCCACCTCTAAATGTACAGTGAATTTAATGTGAACAGTAGGTGATTTAGACTTACAGGCACTTTTTATAGCTTGTCAGATTTTGAGAGAAAGCATAAATTAGAGACAGCAAAATCTGATGCCTGGGAACACAAAGATTCATGGGGATGTGTAATTATCCATTTAGCCTTTCAGAGCATTTTCTTTATATATATATATATGTTCTAGCTAATAAACATGCTGTCATATTCCAATATATATTGATCAAAAACATACTGAGACTTGAACTTCCCCTCTGATCAGCGAGGCATAAAAAATTGTCTAAAGGCAACCACAGAAATAATTGAAAATACAGAATGCACATCATTCACATGCCAAAAAAAAAAAAAAGCCATTTTCAACAGTTGCTTTCGAGAAAGCAGCAATGACTAATCTTCCAGGCACAGCTAAACACTGAGAAATGCAGTGGCTCTCCAATGATTATACCAAGGGCCTTCTGATACTGGTTCTGTAACCAGAGACCAGCTGTTGGAGAAAAGAAATGACAAGAGAATCACAGCTTTTGTTAAGGTCACAAAAGTGTCCAACTTTTACGATTAGAGAAGAAAACTTGAAAGTACAGCATAATGCCTGAAGGTGCAAAAGCAGATGGCAAACAGCAGTAGTACAAAATCCATTATTAACAAAACTTCACCAATAGCAGAACTTTCAGAGGCCTACCTGATGATTACTTAGCATATGGAGAGTCGATACTGCAATTTCTGATTACAGGATCATCTGAAGTGTGTTTTATTTTCAGTTAAGACAACTACTGCTGTTTGACAGCCATAGACAGAAAATGGTGCAGTATTTCCTACTCAGCAACAGAGATTTTTACTTCACAATTAAGTGTTATATTCAACACCGCCCTCCAATGCCAAAGCTCCACAGAACTAATTCAACAGGTATTAGCTACTCTGCATCACAGCCATGAAGTGCAGCACTGCTGCCTCATTACTGGACAGGAGAACATACTGGGTGCACTTCAGATGCGATTTTTCTTTCCCTGGGAAAAAGAGTAAGAGAGAGTCTGGCTATGGCCAACATATCATCTGTGTTATTTACACATCCACCCTTGTCTGAATAGGCCTGGTGAGACACAGTGCTTAGGTCTCCAACCATTTTTACAATACCTGTCTCAACCTCTGCCAACAAGGCAACTCTAGAGCTGGTTCCTCAGGCTATCAAACATCAAAGTCTTGCCTCTCGGACACATACTCCTGATCAGGGCTTTGCATACCACAACCGACTGCACAGAGGATTCCCTGCCAAACAAAGGACCAGCCCGTAACAAACACCGTCACCCGGCACTCGTACAAATAGGTCTTAAAACTGCCTCTGCCTTTACTTTCTGCATTCCACGTGCAGCACACGTCACGCTTGCAATGCTTGTTTCGCTGTGCGCTCACGCTACGCAGGCAGAGCTCCGACAGCATAAACTTTGCCTGTATAAAGAGAGCTCTAAAGCAACGTAATTCAGACAAGAAAATGATCTGGTTTTTTTGTAGCATACAGCTCTAATGGTTCAACTGACAACAGTTTAAAGGAAGGGGGCTCAGCCCCTGAACTCTGAACTGAGCCTTGTTGACAAAATCAGTGAAAACTTCAGCAGCCCTCCAACCCACTCAGAGACAAAACCAGGATGAAAATTGAAAGCAAAACCTATAAAGTCCATAAAAGGGTATACTAATGCAGGGTTCATAACCTTAGGTGTGTGTTTCTCTGTTCAAACAAGCCACCTGCATAGTTATAGTAGGGATTTCAGGCAATGGAGAGACTTCCAATGCAATTACGAGGTGTCAAGGGACACGACTCGGCTGGGATACGCAAGACCTGCAGTTCAGGTGAACCCCGTCTTTCGCAGGCCCAGCTTTATCACCCGGAAACAACGAATTAAATCACCCACCCCACCGAGCTCTAAGAGCTGGGAGGCGACAGGAGCCTGCGACCGGCGGGCGGGTACCTCTCAGCCCTCGAAAGCGCCCCGCGGCCTGAAGCCAGGCGGTAATCAAGAAGGCGGAGCTGCCTGGGGGAGCTCTGGCCTCAGAAACACAACCGAAGTTACACAAAACAGGAGACACAAAAACCCCACAGAGAACCACCCCCCCCCTCCAGCCCTCCCCGCGCCGACCCCGTGAGGCAGCTGCCGGCCCGACCCGGCCGGCCCTTCCCCGCCCCAAGCGGCAGCGACCCGGGCACCGGGAGGCTGCTATAGCGGGGGAAGGGGGGGGGGGGGGGGGGGGGGGGGGGGCCCTAAGGAGCCGGGGCCCGGGGGGGCGGAGGGAAGCGGAGGCAGAGCCGACAAAGCGGGGGTGGGGGGAAGCTGGGGCGC